>JAODAL010026626.1:0-30000 GCA_025379985.1 Phyllomedusa bahiana | reverse complement strand
GGAACAAGGTTTAGAACGGGAAAGCCTGTTACGGTTATGTTCAGTGTGGAAAATTGTTTGTTTACTGTAAGTTTAATTCTGTAAACAAGAGATTTAGGAGTAGTGTGACTGGCAAGGTCTACGAAAATACGGAGACTTTATGAACTGTAGGTTTTAACCTCTGCATTGTAAAGGCGGTTAAACAATATGTGGGAAAGACCCACAAGGACCGGATTTATAAAAGATACGTTATAGGAGAAACCTTGGGGAGATTTTAAATGGGATGGTAAGTGGGATGGTGGATGGTATTTTAACTTTTTTTAAGTGCGTGTAGCCCGGAAGGGAGCAGGGGGAATGGTCGCGGGGCACCCGCGGCACCTGCGCCGGGAACCCTGCGTGGGCCGCGGGGAGCCGCAAGGTGCAGCGGTGCCCGCCGGCCCCCCCTAGGGACAGAATCTATGAATGAAAATCTGCCTTTTAATACCCCCAATTGGGCACTTATATAAATATTTGAATTATGCTCTTTTGGCTTTTCTAAAGGGAAATGTCTTCACAATTTTTATTTTAAGTAATGTGTGTTTTATATAACATTTTTATTTTCAGTTACAGTTATTTTCATTGGTGTGATGCAAGTTTTCTGTACACACAGTTATTAATGATACTTGTGTGTACAGAAAACTGCCCTTTCAGAAGCAGCTCTGTACTGTGTGACTGCACGACACAGGAAGCTGCAGGAAATCTCACTGTGTATAGAGAGTATGGAGGACTCCCGTCTGACTCTCTTCAGCTACAATCCCTCCCAGCTGTAAACTCAGCATTGCTTTTGTGGAGCTCAGAGGGCTGAGGATCAGTTACTTGCACTTCTCTCATCAGCCCGGCTTCTCTGTGCCTCTCCAGCAATGCTTGCCTGGAGAACAAGCAGAGGGTTCCAATTGTGTCCGGCTCATATATAAAAGTGATCTTGCTTTTTGTTGCTAACGATTTTTTTGTGCAATTCTAAGGGGATTTTTTCGCTAATAAATAGTTATTTCACTTCTGATGCTAAAAATACGTTTTTTTAAAAAAAATATTTTTGGTAGCATATAACAATCTTTTATTTACCAGATTTTGGCGCTAATAAGTTATCTGGCCTTTCTGACACTCAAAATACTTTTTTTTAACGGGGATTATTTTGATGCTAAAAATTCTTTTTCTTTACAGATTTTGGCGCTAATAAAGTTATATTCGGGCTTCTGGAACACTCCAAAATTACTATTTTTAGGTTTTTTTTTTTTTTTTTTTTTCTGGGTGTGATTTATGTTTTATTGATTAGATCCTTTTCACGGATTGGAAATTTTTGACTCTTTTAAAATCCTTTTCTGTACAGATTTTGACGCTAATAAAGTCTCTAGCGTTAAAAATCCATTTTTTTTTTATGGATTTTGGGCGCCAGGGAATCCTTTTTTAGTTGGGATAGATATTTTTGGTGCAAAGAAATCTGTTTTTTTATGGATTTTGGTGCGCTTTATGGATCCGTTTTTTTTTTCTTTACGGGAATTTTTGGCGCTAAAATCTTTTTTCTTTACAGGATTTGCGTGGCTTAATAAAGGTCTCTCGCAATCTAAAAAATACTTTTTTTACAGATTTTTGGTGTTGATTAGAATACTTTTTTTTACAGATTTTTGGCCACTAGAGAATAAACCTTTACTTTACGTTTGTGCCTGCCGTAAATTAATAAAGTCTCTCGATTCTGACACCTAAAAATCTTTTTTTTAAACGGGAATTTTGGTGCTTAAAAATCTTTTTTCTTTACAGGATTTTGGCGCCTCTAATAAAGTTTATCTGGATTCTGGACACTCAAATATATTTTTACGGGGAATTTTTGGTGGGCTTAGAAGATCCTTTTTTTTTTTTTCACGGATGGGAAATTTTTGCACTTTTTTTTTCTATTCTTAAAATCCTTTTTTCTCTCGATACAGATTTTGACGGATAATTAAAGTCTCTAGCGTTATAAAAAAATTTATATAATGTAAAAAAATAATCCATTTTTTTTTTGTTTTAATGGGATTATTTTGGCGCTAGAATCCTTTTTTTTGTGGGAGGGATTTTGGTTGCAAGAATCTGTTTTTTTTTTTTTATGGATATTGATTTGGGCGCTAGTTTAGAATCCGTTTTTTTTTTTACGGAGGAATTTTGGCGTTTTCTTTAAAATCTTTTTTCTTTACAGATTTGGTGGTATATAAGTCACTCTCGCTTAAAAAATACCTTTTTTTTTTATACAGATTTTGGTGTGCTAGAATCTTTTTATCGGCCGTTATAATTTATTGGGGGGGACACAGCACCTTGGGTATAGGCCCTCCCTTTGGAGGCGGACACTAGGCGGAGCAAATGCCTCGGGTCCGCCTCGGTGGCCTATATCCCTTCTGCTGACGCCAGGATGATCAGTTTTTTTTCCAGCCTTGTGATTTTGTAGGTGGCAGACACTGCTCAGCCAGAAGTTTTGTTATTTTTTCTTTCTTTTGCAGGAAGTGATTTGAGGCATCCAAGCCCCTCTCACCTTGTTGGAAGGTGATCAAAGGCCTTCCGGCTACTCACATATCAGGGGGGCCGTCAAGGCATAGTGGTACCACGATGCTGTCCCCTTTGAGGGCGTCAGGAAACCAGCCAGTTCTTTAGCTGGCTGGCATTCCTTTTCGCCACCTCACCCGACCCCCCACCCTGCCGCCTCGCGGCCCCTTTCATGGATTCCAGGGTAAGGTAACCTCACCGTTGTTGTGTTATGGGACCAAAGGGGTGATGCCACGACGCCCGAAGACTCCGGATAGGTGAGTACCCTGTCCTTCTTCGTTTTGGGGATTTATTTCCTTTAAAATGGGTGTCGGCATGGCCAGGGATTCCGTGTTTTCCATGCGGCCTCCAGGGTGGCCCTTTTCCCTGCTTGTGCCGCGGGGTGCCGGCAGCAGGGCATTGTAGGCCTGCTGCCATCGGCGTCTGGTTAAGCATTTGGATCCAGTGGCATTTTCACCGGGTGCTGCGGCGTTACCAACACTTTACCGCACCTTGCGGTTGGCACTGGCTGCGGGGGGTGCATTGGGCCTCCTAGGGGCTGTGGGTGCTTCTTACCCGCTTCTGTAGCATGCTGGCGCCGTTCCGACGGCCACGCCACGGGACGCCGCCGCGCGTTCAAATTTAGCCCCCAGTTTCCGGAGGCTTGGGCCACGCTTAGGCCGTAGCTAGGCCGCGCCCTTTCCTTGACCAAGGACGCCCTGGGGGCAGTCCCTAACGGATTCGGGCTCCTCCCAGGATGGGACAGGACCCCTCGAGCAACCAGGGGGCTGCGGTTGGTGGTGGGGCGGGACCTAAACACCCAATTTTTCAGCTTCGGATAGTTTGCTGCTCTCCTGGAGGACACAGCAACTCCTTAGGTTAGGTGGTAATGTGGCCTTGTTCTGGGCCACCTATCCCTGCCCCATACGCCCTTGCAGCCAATGTCCTTTCCAAGGATGAGGGTTTTAAATCCCTTCCAACATCAAAAGCGGGTGAGGGGTGGCGATCTTTTCGCCCTGTGCCGTTGCCACAAAAATTCTCTTGTGGTCAGTCAAGTACCCTTTGTACCCTTTGCGCTGCTCCTCTGCCAACTGCCGTGGGGCCCGACCACTCCTGTCAGGAGGCAGCAGCCCCAGAATGGGCCAAGGCTCTCCGCATTAGTGGTGGAGGCGACCTGTCCCAAACCTGTCCCAGGTTACAGGTTTCGGCTATTATAGACGCGCATTGACGTCCCTGCTCACTGCCAGCCTAGCGCCCCTTCCCCCAGGAGTCCAGCGCCAGGTTTGGCCAGCCCATACAATTGGATTCGCCCTGTGTAAATTTTTAAGAGGGTAAGAGTTCTCTCTTCCTCGCTATCACCTGAGCTCTCTCCTGGTGGTCAGTGGTCGGAGATAGACGCTCCATGCTGGGACTCGGCTTCTGTAAGTGGGGACTGACTGATTGCCAGGGAGTGGAAACATCCTGACAGATGTTTGTTTCCTACCTGACGGCTTAAAGGGGTTGTGCCACAGTAATGTTTCACGTTGCGGAACCTCCCAAAATGGGTATTTAATCACTTTTCTAAATATATGTGATATTAAAAAAAAAGATGAATGGGAAAACTCTGGAGAGCTCAGGCATTTCTCAACCACCCCCCTTCCTTGGTTACCAAAAACAGCTTCCCCTAGTCACGAACCCAGGAGGCTGAAAAGCCGGCTTTTGTGTGATCACATCTTATCTGATGACTGGCAGAATGAAAATGAGTTTTTTAAGGCACCCAGGTAGCATTATGTTTTTTTTGTATACAGAATAACTGCTGGTAGTTGTTATTAGATCCCAGGATTTATCTGTTGTAGAAGAAGCTTTTCTATCTGCTGTCTGTTTAGAATAGGTTGTTGTTATCTTTAGTATACAGAAATCACAGTTATAGTTTTGGATTATTTTGATCCGTTGAACATGTTCAGGCATCCCGTTTTTATGGGCAGGCTCTGTGTGCTCTGGCTGTGTGTGTTCTGTTGTACGGGGGGTCTCTGCCAGCTCGTGGATTTGTTTACATATACATAAGCTGCCTTAGCAGATAGGTTTCTCCTGACAGTGCCATCGGAGGCTCTGTTGTCTTGATAATTTTGATTCCACTGTTTGTTATGTTTATTAGTTCACTTAAGTTTTGAGACGCTCCCCTTTTTTGGAATTCCTCACTCCCCCCTCCCACTGCAGCTTCATGACTCAGCGTGATTTGTTGACATCTTGCTCTCATACTGAACGGAGGTCAGTACTTGGTCTGGTGGCAAATCCCCTTTAATGTGCTTTGTCCTTTCCCAGAGGAGTTAGTGATGAAGTGGTCAGGGACACCTCAGTCACCCGGCTCTCAAAAGCTATGGCCATCCCTGCCTCGGACGCGGCAGTCCTTGGTGACACAGCACCAGACAGGCGGTCTTGATGGTTTTTGTAATAAGTTCTAGATCATTGTGGTGGCTGGGGGCTGAGCACTGTGACCTGCATTTGCGGTTCTTCATAGTCAGTAAAGGCCTGCCTGACAAAGGTCTGGATGCGAATGCAGACTGCCCAAGGAAGGGGTGTTCAGCTGGAGCCTCCACATGGGGAGTTTGTTGGGTCTCCTTCCCAGCTTTCTGGCGCCATTCGAGTTCATGTTGTGACACTCCGGCTTGAGTCAGCCCATTTGGTGGTGGGGGTTCTAGAGCATCAACCAAGTTGGTGGCCTTTCGCCTGTTCCCTGTGGTTATTAAAGTCTTGGTATGCGAATGAATGGAGCTCACATGAATAGTTTTGGTGGCGCTTCTGTTTTATCGGCCGCGGTTAAACTCTTCGGGGAAAGTGTTTTTTGAATGAGTTGATTTCGGAATGCCACAGGGGGTGGGGTTCGTAGCACGCTCCTCCCTCAGAGCCGGCCGGCACAGCACATTCCTGTAGGAAACACGCCCGTTTTCAGCCCTTTCGGAACTTTTCGTACAAGCCGGCCGCAGGGAAGGCTCCTCGATGGCAGAGCTTTCCTCAACTAGACCAGCTTCATCCTGGCGGTCTTGCAGAACGCCCAAGGATCCTCCCGCCAAGTCGGTCTGATGGTCTGCCCCCACGCAAAAATTTGTCTCGGGTGGTTGGCCGTCTCCTGCAGTTTCAGGAAATCTGCCAGGTTAAAGTTGCGCAGAGTCGTCATTGCTGTTTACAAAATTCATTTCCGTTCAGCCCCCCCCGATACGGTTTTTTCTTTCTTTATTCCCTGCCCTGACCTCTATGACCCGGGCGTCAGCCTTTTTTTCTGGCCAAATCCGACCCCTCCTCCTTCTCTCGGGGTTGATTGTTTGCCCATCTCCCGTACAAATGTTTCGAAGCAGTTAGTTTTGGGTTTCTACTCGAAATTTTTTCATGGTCCCATAAAGGCAGGCTCCGTAAAGACCTGGTGTTGGATCTCAAGGGGCTGCTCAAACCGGTTTTGTTTGAAGTTCCGGAGTTCCGTTGTTTTTATACTTTATGGAGAGTCGCTCTTGGTCAGTGATTGCCTCACTGGAGCCAGAACTGAAATTTCTGGCCCGCCCATAGACATCAAGGGACGCTTATCTGCACACGTCCCTATTGCCCAGGTCTCACCAGCAGTTCCTGCGTTTCGTGTTAGTAGCCTCGCGGGCAGTTTCAGTTCGCAGGGCCTCTGTCTGTTCGGCTCACGACTGCACCAATGGGTCTTCACAAAGGTCCTAGCACCTGATTAGTGATCTTCACATTCAGGGGCACGGTGACCATTTTATACCCGTATTCTGGACGAATCTCCTGGTGAGGCCCTTCTCCGTCACGGCTTGTCTGGACAGTATCAGGGTCACTCTAAACGTCTTAGCATGATTCGGGTGGGATAGTAGGTCGATCTGACAAGTCCTGTTAGATCCCCAAAAGGATGGAGTTTCTGGGGGATTGACTCTTCAACACTCAGGTGGCCCAGAGGTGTTCTCCCCACCGGGGAGATAAAACATGTTGTGCAGGTCGGACCGTGTTTTTTTTTTTCTGTTTGCCTTTTTTGGTCGCAACCCCCATATTACACTTATGCACTTGCAATGTGGGATTGCTCGGCAGGATGGTGGCTGCTTTTGAGGCTGTGTTGGGACCTATGCGCAGTTTCACCTCTCGCCCTTCAGCGGCGATCCTTTTTTGGGCCCGGCGGAAACGGGGTCTCCAATGACCTTAGACATGAAGGTTTTTGTCTGGCACCCGGGGTGGGCCTTCGGCGTTGCATAGGGGAGGTCGTTTTATGCTCCTCCGCAAGGTGGCTGGATCAAACACCACGGATGCCATACTGTGTCAGGGTGGGGGCGGCAACAATTTTTCGGCTCTCCCAGACGAACCTCAGGGGTCGCTGGTTTTCCTTCAACCTCTAATCCGGCTCCAGATTAATGTTCTGGTGGTAGCTCCCGTGAGCCATTTTTCTGGCACTTCACATTGGGACCCCCTCTAATTTCTGGGGGGCGCTCAATTCGGAGTCAGTCCGATCAATGCCACTGCTGTGGCTATTTAAATCATACAGAGTGGCACACCAGGGAAGCGGGAGTGGTTTCTGGGAATAGGCCGGATGATTCTTCACTGGGCGGGAACGGTTCACTGCCGGTCTTGTCGGCAAGTTTTCATCTCAGGGGTAGGGTAGGAGAAAAAACTGCGTTTTGGCTGGACACCTCAGTGGACGAGACTCACCACCGGGCGGAGAGTGGGGCGCTTCTACCGGAGGTATTTTTCACCTCCTCCTTTGCCGGAAATTGGGGGACGCCCAGGACGTCGACCTGCCCTCCTGTTTGCGTCTCGCCTGAATAGCCCCCCAGCTACAGAACTACGTGGGTACAAGACCAGGATCCCCTCGGCCTTAGCAGTAGATGCGTTTTTAGTCCTGCCTTGGAAGTTAGTTCGCTGTAGGATCTACCTGTTACTCCTTGGCCCCTCTTCTGCTCGAGTGCTTCAATTGTCTCAAAGTCCCAGGAGGGTACCCGCTATTTCATCGCAACGGACTGGCCCCCGCAGGAAACCTGGTACGCGGGGGGATACTCGTCGCCCTACTGTCAGACCAACCTACTTCGGCCCCTTCCGTTGCTGTCAGGATTCTTCTATCACAGGTCTCTATTCCACCCACCATTACGCAGCAGCTGTTTTATGGAACGGCGTGGGCTGTGATAAAACCGCGATATTTGAAAATCTCGGGGGTCTGTTCAGATTCGGGTTATCCAGGACCATGATTTCGGGCGGCCGTGCAAGCCGTTATTAGTATTAGTCCACCCGGATCTATTACGTACCTGAAGGCTTTTTTCGCCAGCTGGACTGAATAGCCGGAGAATTTTTAACCTCCTTGGTAACGCCAAGGAGTTAACTTCCATGGGTGTGCTATCTTTTTGCAGTCAAGCCTGGGGTGCTTGGGCTCCTCGAGCCTGTCTTCCTGGAGGAGGTCAGATTTTTGCTCTCTGTTTTGTCAGCGCAAGCCCTCTAGCCTCCACCACCAGGCTAAAAAACCTTATTGCAGTGCTGTGTTGCCGGGCGGTAGGGTTCGCAGTTTCATACCCTCCGGTTCGTAGGCTGTCGAAACTGTTTAGGAATGTGAAATCTTGAGATGGAAGGCCATGCAGGGTTTTGTTAGTCTTCACCATTTTGAACCACAACGGGAGGTCTCCTACGTTTGCTTCATGGAAATTGGCCTCACCTTCTGGGGCCTTTACTTACATCCGCCGAGTGTCGATAATGGCGGGGGCTTATCGTGGCAATCCCCTTCTTTATTCTGCATAAATTACAAGTTGTTTGCGTTCCTGTTCCTTCATTTCTCCCTCAAGGTGGTGTTGTCATCGTTTTCACTTAATGGAGGGACATAGTTCTGTCCTCTTTCTGTCCCTCGCTCTCTCATCCACGAGAGCGGGCGTTGCATTGTTTAGACGTAGCCAAGGCTGTTTGCATCTACCTCTCAGTTACGGAGTCTTTTATGCGCTCGGAAGCCCTCTTTGTCGTTCCGGGCGGCCCACGCACGGGCCTGGCGGCCTCTAAGGCCACCATTGCCAGCTAGATCCGGTCTGCAATTTTGGAAGCCTATCAGTCTAAGGGGGAGCCCCTTCTTTTTCCAATCACTGCTCACTCTACACGATTGGTTGGTTCCTCCTGGGCGGTTTGGCATCAGGCTTCAGCATTACAAGTGTGCAAAGCTGGCACCTGGGCTTCGGTCCACTTTTTCTAAGTTCTACCAGATATATACCTTGGCCTCGGCTGACTCAAGCCTCGGCCGTAAGGTGCTTCAAGCAGCAGTTGCTTGAGGCTTATCACTGCGATTAATTTTTTAGCTGTAGTTCCTTTTTGTTCTTCCCACCGTCTGCCTTGGCCTCTTCTTCCTCGAGTGCTCAAGTGTCTCAAGTCCCAGAGGGTACCCGCTATTCTCATCGCCCCCGGACTGGCCCCGCAGGTCCTGGTACGCGGATCTCGTCGCCCTACTGTCAGACACTACTTGGCCCCTTCCGTTGCGTCCAGATCTTCTCTCACAGGGTCCTCTATTCCACCCCACCTTACCGCAGCTGTTTGACGGCGTGGCTGTTGAAACCGCGATATTGAAATCTCGGGGTCTGTCAGATTCGGTTATCCAGACCATGATTCGGGCGTGCAAGCCGTAGTCCACCCGGATCTATTACCGTACCTGGAAGGCTTTTTTCGCCTGGACTGAGGCCGGGATTTTAACTCCTTGGTAACGCCAAGGAGTTAACTCCAAGGGTGCTATCTTTTCTGCAGTCAAGCCTGGAGCTTGGGCTCGGCCTGTCTTCCTTGAGAGGTCAGATTTTTGCTCTCTGTTTTGTCAGCGCAAGCTAGCCTCCACACACAGGCTAAAACCTTTTTGCAGGGGGTCGCAGTTTCCATACCTCCGGTTCGTAGGCCTGTCGAACTGTGGAATTTGAATCTTGAGTTGAAGGCCATGCAGTCTTCACCATTTGAACCACAACGGGAGGTCTCCCTACGTTTGCTTCCATGGAAAGTGGCCTTCCTGGTGGCCATTACTTACATCCGCCGAGTGTCTGAACTGGCGGCTTTATCGTGCAAATCCCCTTTCTTTATTCTGCATAATTACAAGGTTGTTTTGCGTCCTGTTCCTTCATTTCTCCCTAAGGTGGTGTCATCGTTTCACATTAATGAGGACATAGTTCTGTCCTCTTTCTGTCCCTCGCTCTCTCATCCACGAGAGCGGGCGTTGCATTGTTTAGACGTAGCCAAGGCTGTTTGCATCTACCTCTCAGTTACGGAGTCTTTTATGCGCTCGGAAGCCCTCTTTGTCGTTCCGGGCGGCCCACGCACGGGCCTGGCGGCCTCTAAGGCCACCATTGCCAGCTAGATCCGGTCTGCAATTTTGGAAGCCTATCAGTCTAAGGGGGAGCCCCTTCTTTTTCCAATCACTGCTCACTCTACACGATTGGTTGGTTCCTCCTGGGCGGTTTGGCATCAGGCTTCAGCATTACAAGTGTGCAAAGCTGCCACCTGGGCTTCGGTCCACTTTTTCTAAGTTCTACCAGATATATACCTTGGCCTCGGCTGACTCAAGCCTCGGCCGTAAGGTGCTTCAAGCAGCAGTTGCTTGAGGCTTATCACTGCGATTAATTTTTTAGCTGTAGTTCCTTTTTGTTCTTCCCACCGTCTGGGACAGCTACTGGACATCCCCAGGGTGCTGTGTCCCCCAATGAATTATTAGCGAGAAATTGGAATTTTTGAACTTACCGTAAAATCCTTTTCTCGTCCGATTCATTGGGGGACACAGGTCCCACCCTCATAATTTATCTCAGGGAATCGGTGTATCTTTTTTTTTCTTCCTCTCGGCCATGGCTTTTGTACCAACTGATCAGCCTGGCGTCAGCAGGAGGGATATAGGCCACCAGGGCGGGCCTGACGCATTTGGTCCGCCTAGTGTCTGCCTCCGAAGGCAAGGCCCTATACTCAAGGTGCTGTGTCCCCCAATGAATCGGACGAGAAAAGGATTTTACAGTAAGTAGAAAAATCCCAATTTTACGGATTTTGGCAATAAAATCCTTTTCTTTAAAGACTTGTGCGCTAAAAAAAAGTTACCTCACCTTTTCTTTACAGATTTTGGTGCTGGAATCCGGTTTGTTTTGTTTTTTACGGATTTTGGTGCTAAAATCTGTTTTTTACGATTTTTTTCGCTAAAATAATTTTCTTTACAGATTTTGGAACTTATAAAGTTATCTTGCTTCTGAGGCTAAAAATACTTTTTTGCGGGTTTTAGCGCTAGAATTCTTTTCTTTACAGATTTTGGCGCTAATAAAGTTATCTTGCTTCTGACACTAAAAATACGTTTGTTTACAGATTTTGACGCTAAAATCCTTTTCTTTACAGATTTTGCCGCAAATTTCTTTTCTCAACTTTATTAGTGCCAAAATCTGTAATCTCGCTTCTGACACTAAAATACTATTTTTAATGGATTTTGACGTTATTAAAGTTATCTCACTTTTTTCGCTTAAAATACTTTTTTCAATGGATTTTGCCGCTAAAAACCTGTTTTTTTACGGATTTTGGCACTAAAATCCGTAAAAAAACTATATATTTTTAGCATCAGAAGCGAGAACTTTATAAGCTCCAAACTCCATTAAAAAGTATTTTAGCACCATGATCCATGAAAAAATAATTTTAGTTCCAAAATTCTTAAAACAACATATTTTTAGCAACAAAATTGAGATACCTTTATTAGCGCCAAAATCTGTAAAACGACTACAAGATTACATATAAATGCAATAATGTGCTTTACATCCCCTTTTGTAGGGTGAAGTTACATCCAATGGCTTGATTTATGCATGCATTAAAAACCAGACTGGAAGACAAGCAAAAAACTCGCCAAAAACTGCAAATTGCGGCAAAAAATGGCCGTTTTTTCAGCAGCTTTTGACAGGCAATGAACAAAAAAACCCTCAGTTTTCTAAACATTTTTAGGATTTGGTTTTCAGGCCTTTTTTTTTGTCCCTTGCAGTGTAGGCATAGCCTAATGTTTTCATGTGAACTAAACAAATATTAGTTCTTAGAAAATATGGACGTTGGCCCTAAACCTGTGGATACCTGCGAGCAGGAACACAGACATATACTGTGGCATTCCTTCCGCATATCCATAGTGAAATCGAGTAAACGTAATCCCAATTTCACTCTGGTTATTCCTTTTCCAGCTATGGATACATAGCAGCTTTGTATGGTGTCCTCAGTCACCAACAAAATGGTGATTCATTGGGCTACAGTCTATAATCCACATCCCCCTCTTTTTGCACACAGGGGAGTGGGAGGTGTGTGAGGTCACCACCAGACCGGCCCACATTTACAGCAGCCGTATTACAACCTGCTTGTACTTAGCTAAACTTTTTTTTTTAGATGTGCTTCCTCTTGTGGGAAATATTAAAAATTATTATGCATTTTTTAATATGTACCACAAATTGTATGAAAGAAAAGAATATACTAAAAATGTAGACAAAAATGAACACAATATTTCATCAATAAAAACAGATTCCTTTTAAGTAAGGTACCTGAAACTATATGTGAATTTGAAACCTTGAAGAGGCTCCTGTTCTGGTTCAACCCAATCTCTCCCCTTTATTGTTGAGGTTGATGCTTCTGAGGTAGGAGTGGGGGCAGTTCTGTCGCAAAAACCCCCCTCTTTGACAAACCTTTTTCTCACGTAATTCTCCGCCACTGAGAGTAATTATGACATTGGGAATTGGGAACTCCTCGCCATTAAGTGGGCAGTTAAGGAATGGTGTCATTTCTTGGAGGGGCGAGACATAGAATTGCAGTACTTACTAATAGGGATTAGCGATGCTATCAACAAAAGTTGAAATCGGCACGGTTTTTACGTTTATCGGATTTTTCCGATGATGAGATAATTTACTTGAATATCTTAAAGATAATCGTTATCAGGTTTACTATTGCGCCTTTTTCGCTGTTTCCTGTAATTTTGGTGGCCAGCCAATCAGCTCAGAGCAAAGAGGGGGGTCAGTTGAATATACGACGTCCGCACTGGGCGTCGTATGGATCTCATTGGCTACAAAAATCACATGACCTCGTTTTATGTATGCGACTCCATTTCCTGATCAGCCGCATTCATTCACTATCTCACTACAGAGCAACACGTCGCTGCGAGCTGTCCCAATAGCTTTTTTCAAAGCTCAGAGACATAGTTTTACATCTTTTTTTATACAGAAAACCATCTTTGTTAGTTTTGCTGTCTAGCTTAGGACTTAGCCAGATTAGATAATTTTAGTTAATAGTTAGTTAAAGACTTGTAAAGAGACCAAGTGCTGTCTGCAGCTGCAGAGGGAAAAGGGGGTGGGGGGGATTTTGTGCAGCACAGCCTGTCCTGTGAATTCACAGTCAAATTGCAATGTTTATTACTACTTTTTGGCCAGCAGACCTCCCAACTGAGGTAAAATTGTCCCTTTTGTTGTTGTTTGCAGTTCTATGGTTCTCTGTGCGTCTCAGTTTTGCGTAAAAAGCCCCCTTGTATACAAATTTACAGATGTTTTATTTTAACTGGTGCCCGTTCTCAGCGGTGGAAAACATCATATCTAATTCATATAACATTTAAATAGTTCTACTGGTCTGCATGCTGGTCAGTTTTGTGCAAATACGCCACTTGTACGCAAATTTGGTTACAGATAAGTTATTTTAACTGGTGCCTGTTCTCAGTGTTGGCAAAACACCATATTTAAGCCGTACAACATAACAATAGTGCTGTTGGTCTCCGTGCTTGTCAGTTTTTGCGCAAATTCACCACTTGTACGCAAATTTTGTTACAGATATTTTATTTTAACTGGTGCCTGTTCTCAGCCGTGCAAAACAGCCATATGTTATCCGTATAACTTTTAAATAGTTCTATTGCCCTCCGTGCTTGTCAGTTTTGCGCAAATAGCCCACTAGTACGCAAATTTGGTTAGATATTTTATTTTAACTGGTGCCTGTTCTCAGCAGTGCAAAACCGCCATATCTAATCCGTATAACTGTTAAATAGTTCTAATGCACTTTGTGCGTCTCAGTTTTGCACAAATAACCCACTTGTACGCAAGTTTGGTTATAGTTATTTTATTTTAACTGGTGTCTGTTCTCAGCCGTGCAAAACAGCCATATGTTATCCATATAACTTTTAAATAGTTCTATTGCACTCCGTGCATCTGTTTGGCGCAAATAGCCCACTTGTACGCAAATTTGGTTACAGATATTTTATTTTAACTGGTGCCTGTTCTCAGCGGTGCAAAATCGGCATATCTAATCCATATAACTTTTAAATAGTTCTATTGCACTCCGTGCTTGTCAGCTTTGCGCAAATAGCCCGCTAGTACGCAAATTTGGTTACAGATATTTTATTTTAACTGGTGCCTATTCTCAGCAGTGCAAAACCGCCATATCTAATCCGTATAACTGTTAAATAGTTCTAATGCACTCTGTGCGTCTCAGTTTTGCGCAAATAGCCCACTTGTACGCAAGTTTGGTTATAGTTATTTTATTTTAACTGGTGCCTGTTCTCAGCGGTGCAAAACCGCCATATCTAATCCGTATAACTTTTAAATAGTTCCATTGCACTCTGTGCGTTTGTTTGGCGCAAATAGCACACTTGTACACAAATTTGGTTACAGATATTTTATTTTAACTGGTGCCTGTTCTTAGTGTTGGCAAAACACCATATCAAATCCATAAAACATTTAAATAGTTCTATTGCACTCTGTGCTTGTCAGTTTTGCGCAAATATCCCACTTGTACGCAAATTTGGCTATAGATATTTTATTTTAACTGGTGCCTGTTCTCAGCCGTGCAAAACAGCCATATGTTATCCGTATAACTTTTAAATAGTTCTATTGCACTCCGTGCTTGTCAGCTTTGCGCAAATAGCCCACTAGTACGCAAATTTGGTTACAGATATTTTATTTTAACTGGTGCCTGTTCTCAGCAGTGCAAAACCGCCATATCTAATCCGTATAACTGTTAAATAGTTCTATTGCACTCAGTGCGTCTCAGTTTTGCGCAAATAGCCCACTTGTACGCAAGTTTGGTTACAGATATTTTATTTTAACTGGTGTCTGTTCTCAGCAGCGCAAAATTGCCATATGTAATCCGTATAACTTTTAAATAGTTCTTTTGCACTCTCTGCATCTCAGTTTGGCGCAAATAGCGCACTTGTACGCAAATTTGGTTACAGATATTTTATTTTAACTGGTGCCTGTTCTCAGCGGTGCAAAACCACCATATCTAATCCATATAACTTTTAAATAGTTCTAATGCACTCCGTGCTTGTCAGTTTTGTGCAAATAGCCCACTTGTACGCAAATTTGGTTACAGATATTTTATTTTAACTGGTGCCTGTTCTCAGCAGTGCAAAACCGCCATATCTAATCCGTATAACTGTTAAATAGTTCTAATGCACTCTGTGCGTCTCAGTTTTGCGCAAATAGCCCACTTGTACGCAAGTTTGGTTACAGATATTTTATTTTAACTGGTGTCTGTTCTCAGCAGCGCAAAATTGCCATATGTAATCCGTATAACTTTTAAATAGTTCTTTTGCACTCTCTGCATCTCAGTTTGGCGCAAATAGCGCACTTGTACGCAAATTTGGTTACAGATATTTTATTTTAACTGGTGCCTGTTCTCAGCCGTGCAAAACAGCCATATGTTATCCATATAACTTTTAAATAGTTCTATTGCACTCCGTGCTTGTCAGCTTTGCGCAAATAGCCCACTAGTACGCAAATTTGGTTACAGATATTTTATTTTAACTGGTGCCTGTTCTCAGCAGTGCAAAACTGCTGTAAAGAGACCAAGTGCTGTCTGCAAAATCACTTATCATTGTACTTGTTTGACTTATGTTATGTATGTAACCCCCTCGAATGTACAGCGCCCTGGAATCAATGGCGCTTTAAAATAAATAATAATAATAATCAATAAGAGACTGTGAAAAACTCTTCTATACCTTTTTAAATTTTTATCTTTCTGAACGTGGAGCGAACTACAGGTGGTAAGCGAGGAAAGAGGGGTGTAGGACATGGAGGTAGAGGTACGAGAGAAGGTTCTCCTTCCAGTGCTGGCGACAATACGCAAGCGAGCACATCGTCAGATGCAGGACCGTCAGGCCTGTCATCACTCGGTCGGTGCCCTGTGAATCTCAGAAACGAACAGCGTCGCCAATCTGTTCTTCAGTGTTAACGCAACCTGCATCCAGCAGTTTTACCTCCTCGTCCTCTCACTCTACAAATGTCATCATCATCATCATCATCAGCATCCATCCAACATGAAGCGAAGGCAGCCCAAATGTCAACTCGTGTACCCACCACTGTGGATAATCCATTTTCTGAAGACCTCTTTGACACAATGCGGTGGGGGTCAGAAGGCATTTCAAAAGATCAAGAGGCCACAGATGATGATTTTGTCGGCTCTCACACCCAATCGCTGATGCCATCAGAGGAGGAGAACGAAGCTAGTCAGTCGGCACAAATCCCGAGTGGTCGGCAACGCCTTGCGGTGCCTGTGGCTTGTAGCCCGCAGCTCCAGGATGTAGAATGTCAGGATGAGGAAGTCACCTGTAATGATGATGATGACATTGCAGATCCAATGTGGTCTTTTCAGCAGAATTTGCTTGCGAGCGCTTCATCAGTGGACGAGAAGGAAGACGATGGGGTAGTGTCAGTACAGGTCCGGCCTAAAAAAGGGAGAGGGCGGTCGTACAAGTCCGCTGAGATAATTCCGCCAGCCATGGTCAGTGGTGGCAGCGGAAACATCGCTACTCGCTTATCCCTGTCGAAAAGGTCCAGGACCTCTGAAGCCTGGGTCTTTTTCAATCAAGCCTCAGATTCGGCCAGCGACGTCATATGCCGCATTTGCCGTAAACACATCAGTAGAAGGAAGAATCTAAAGTGTTTAACCACCACCAACATGTCTAGTCACATGCAGCGAATGTATGAGTTGAAATGGAGGGATCACACTGGTCCTGGGCTCCCAACCACTGTCACACCTTCTGTATCCGCCTCCTCCTCCTCCGCCACTTCCAAGACCAAGCATTCCTCTGCTGCCCAGGTCCCACTGCGGTATGAGCAAGGATCAGCCCCAGTTCCACACACCGTCGCCCGATTACCACCAGCACCACCAGAGACACAGCCTACCCCTTCTCCTTCCACCAGTTTTACCTGCATGTCATACAGCGGCCAGTCTAGCAGCCAACCTTCCATGTACCAGGTGTGGGAGCAGAAGAAACACTTCAACCCAAACCATCCCAAAGCCAAAATCCTGAATGTCGGCATTGCCAGGCTTTTGACCTTGAAAATGTTTCCTTTCCAACTGGTGGACACTGATGGGTTCTGCCATGTCATGACCCTTGCTTGCCCAGAATACCAGATGCCGAGCAGGCATTTCTTTTTCCGAAAAGCTGTCCCTGCCCTGGCCAGCCACGTGTCATCTAAAATCTCCAGCGTGTTGTCTGTATCTGTGTCCGGCAAAGTCCATCTGACCACCGATACATGAATTAGTAAGCACGGTCAAGGCCGCTATATCTCTGTGATGGCTCACTGGATGAGCTGGGTGGATGTCTCTGGTGATGACGGTGGCTCGCCCCCTCTTCAAAACCGCAGGGATAGTGCAGGTTCTTTCCCCCAAAGTCCACGGCTAGCATCACGTGCCCAGAGAAACCAGGCTGTGTTGAAATTAATATGACTTGGAGACATGCGTCTCAACACTGATGTTTTGGATATGTTCCGGACCCAATTAACTTCTGGGTATCCAAAATAGATGAATGACCCGAGCTCGCTCGCCACGCCATAGAGGTGTTGTCCTGCCCAGCAGCCACCGTCATATTTGAGTTGACCTTCAGCACAGCTGGAGGAGTCATTACAGACAAACGCATCCGGCTTTCCACTGAGAATGTGGATAGTTTGACTTTCATCAAGATGAATCAGGCGTGGATCTCTGATGATGTTGTGGTCCTAGTTGCCGAAGTCACCGATTAGTTGCCGGTCTACTTCACAGTCCTCTTCCAAAAGAAATGGTCCTCTTGAATTTTTTTTTTTTTTAAATGAACATTTATTAATGCAATTTTTATTCTGAGTTCACAAAAGGTCAGTTTGCTGGTTTTGTGGTAAAGAGTCTGTAAAAAACACCAATTGTACCCGGTTTCATGAAAAAAACTTATTCCATTTACTCATTTCTTCATGAAAATTTTAAGCACTTTCAATGGTTTTGGGATCATGGGGTTGTGAAAAAAAAGCTCTAATCTGGGTCCTTTGGAACAGAAATGTGGTTTCTAAGTGGCCTTTCTTCCTCACAATTTTTAACAGTGGCATACAGGTCATTTTTATCATTTTTGGGGGCATGGTGCTGTGAAATATAGCTATACTACAGGTCCTATTGTAAAAAATGTGGTTTATAATAGGCATTAGTTCTTCACAGTTGTCAACATTCACCAAAAGGTCTTGTTTCTGATTTTTGGGGGCATGCTGCTGTAAAAAACAGCTATAATACAGGTCCTATTGTATAAATTGTGGTTTATAACAGCCATTTGTTCTTCACAATTGTCAACAGTGGCCGAAGGGTCATTTTTTTAATTTTTTGGGGCATGGTGCTGTCAAAAGCAGGAATAGGTAGGACACTGTTAATGGACATATATTGCAAAGTGACTTGTTTTTGCAAGATCTTTAACATAACAAGCAATACCTGTAGTGAGACAACCGCTTTAATACAATTAAAAAAAAGAGAGAAACAAAGACGTGGTGGGATTCCATCCTATTTTAAACATGTGTTTTCTAGAATTAAACTACTATAAATCTGGCATGTACAAAATAGCTGATACAAATATTCCTCTGATTTGTACAAGGGAGGTACAGTAACCACTGATAAAAGACTTGAACAGATGTAGGTTATTCACAGGATATGGAGTATGGAGCACATTCGTCACTCTAAAAACAGAAACAATTTCCTCAAGCACGTTGAGTAAAATGAGAAAAAGAAAGTCAGTAAAAAGTTGGGGTTCCTGGGTGGAACGGTAACGTCAATCACCAGCATTTCCAAGTAAAGCTCAATTGGTTCCCTCTCATATGGAGGGGCAAGCTCTCTCGTAGAGGCAGAAATTTCTTAAGCGCTACCCAGGTCTTGACTGTCTTCTGAGGAAGGATTTAGGTCTTAGCACATACTTCCGCTTCCGAAATCTGCTTCGGCCCGACTCTTTTCGATGCTGCGTCATAAGGGCATTTTTGCAATGCTATTAGATGACTGACGCCAGCCCTGGCTTTCACCACAACCACTATAAGTCCAGCCCTGCTAGCTGAACCTGCATGTTAATAGATGATGGACGCCAGCCCGGGCTCTCACTGCACCCACTGTAACTCCAGCCCTGCTAGCTGAACCTGTGTGTTAATAGATGACGGACGCCAGCCCTGTCTCTCACCACACCCACTGTAAGTCCGGCACTGTGGGTCATGCAGGTTTAGGGGTCATGCTGTGTTACAGGACAGGTATAGTCAATGTCCAGTTCAACTAAAAGGGTGGTTCAAAGACTACTTTCTTCCGGCACTTTTTGATCTATGGGTCATGCAGGTTTAGGGGTCATGCTGTGGTATAGGAAAAGTATAGTCAATGTCCAGTTCAACTAAAATGGTGGTTCAAAGACTCCTTTCTTCCAGTACTTATTGATCTGTGGTTCATGCAGGTTTGAGGGTCATGCTGTGGTACATGACAGGGATAGTCAATGTCCAGTTCAACTAAAATACTGCTTCAAATACTAATTTCTTCTGGCACTTTGTGATCTGTGGATCATGCAGGTTTGAGGGTGATGCTGTGGTACAGGACATGGATAGTCAATTTCCTGTTCAACTAAAATGGTGGTTCAAAGATTACTTTCTTCCGGCACTTTTTGATCTATGGGTCATGCAGGTTTAGGGGTCATGCTGTGGTACAGGACAGGTATAGTCAATGTCCAGTTCAACTAAAATACTGCTTCAAATACTAATTTCTTCCAGCACTTTGTGATCTGTTGGTCATGCAGGTTTTTGAGTCATGCTGCGGTACAGGACATGGATAGTCAATGTCCAGTTCAACTAAAATAGTTACCACACTATGAAAAAGAGGTTAATAACAGGTTAAATCAACGAGGTTACCCCAAATGGCTATTAGAGAAAACCAATAAAAAATAGCATGTATTTCTAGATCGAATCTTTTAACATCTAAAGACAAAACAGCTAATGATAAACGGGATAAAAATGAGGGCAAAAATAAAATTACATTTTCTACCACCTTTAGTCCCCAATTCAAACAAATTTGTGATATTGTTAAGAAATATCTTCCCATTCTAACTGAAACGGGCAGCTCGAGAAAAATTGTTTCTGAAAATTATGTCTGCTTCATACCGATGAGAGGTCAGACTTTGAGATCTATTTTATCTCCCAGTCTTTTTTCCTCTAGTGTCTGAATTATGTACCTGTAGATGAGAGATACTGGCTTGGCTAAAAAATCCTTTTTGCTTTCTCAAGACTCGGTGGGTCAAAAGCAAATTGAGGATTTGTTACAACCAACAGAGGGCGCTGTGGGCTTCTCAGCCCCTTTCCCATAATGCCTTGTGATATGCAGATGCTAAGTAGAGGGCGAAAAGGCAAAACAAAAACTCTACAAGCCGTTCGATCGGTGCTCTCCTTAAGGAGAGATCTTCCCTTCCTGAGCTACCCGATGCCTCCCACACAGCCAGCCAGTATCTTCTCTACTCTGCACTGAAGAGGGACAAAAATCCCGAAACAGCGTTGTCTGTAGATGAGAGATACTGGCTTGGCTAAAAAATCCTTTTTGCTTTCTCAAGACTCGGTGGGTCAAAAGCAAATTGAGGATTTGTTACAACCAACAAAGGGCACTGTTGGCTTCTCAGCCCTTTTCCCATAATGCCTTGTGATATGCAGATGCTAAGTAGAGGGCGAAAAGGCAAGACAAAAACTCTACAAGCCGTTCGTTCGGTGCTCTCCTTAAGGAGAGATCTTCCCTTCTTATGTACCTGAATGAAGTGTTTGGGCAATCCAGATTTGTTTCTGTCCGCTATGGAAAAAATGTCATTGACATGTTCCAGGATGCGGGTATTCCATTTTCTAATGGTACTGCCTATATATTGCAGATTGCAAGTTGTGCACCAGGCTTGGTATACCACATGTTGCGAATTGCAGTTGGCAAATTGTTTAATCTGAAATGTGAGTTTGCCTGTGGTATCTTGAAAATCTTTGCCAGGGCTGGCAAACATGCATGTCCTGCATCGTCTAAGGCCGCATTTAAAGAAGCCCTTACTGCTGAGCCAAGTGGTGGTTTTTTTGGGGATTGAAAAGAAACACCCAGCATGCAGATGAGACAACGGGACAGCAAATAGAAGATCAAGACACTATTACCGTACATAATATTTCTACAATTATTTTATCGGATGATGAAAGAGATGTACTATCTAAGGGTCTCAATTTTTCATTAAAGGACAACTTTTAGTTAGTTACTACCATTAGAGATGTAAATAAGTTTGTACGTAACCTAACTGTGAAAAAACATTTTTGGCAAGAGGAAGCAATCCCAGAACGTAGTACAGACACGAATACCATTGTAAATCAATATCAGGGACTGGACCTTCAAGAACAAATCTCGGTGATAACACTACAGGAGCTCAGTCTCCCAGAAAGTGACGTTCAACAAGATCCCATCAATAAAGCTGAAAATTTTGTTATCAGCAATCCGGAGTTCTATCCGGTTCAATCAAGAACCAAGTCCATGGACGTTTTCCAGCAATTAGTTGAAAGAGACCTTAGACTCCTTCACAATAATCTCAAAAAGGAAAGTATGCTTAATTTGTCTCCCAGACACAGGGTGGCTTTACGCCACCTTATGTCATTGGAAGACATCGAAATTAGAATGGCGGACAAGGGTGGCATGGTGGTTGTTATGAACCAGGACAGATACCAGGAATCCATGTCAACCATGCTATCGGATACCACTATATACAGGCCCCTCCAACAAGATCCTACTAATAAATTCAATAGGGAGCTTATACAACTAGTAGAAGATGGGATACAAATAGGAACAATAAGCAAACAACAGGCAGACTACATCATTAACAATCATCCAGTTGTCCCAGTTCTGTACGGGGTACCTAAGATCCACAAAAATCTATATAACCCCCCCATGAGACCTATTGTCTCGGGCATTCATTCTTTGTCTGAGCGCCTGTGTCAATGGGTCGATTCTCTACTCCAGCTACTTGTTAAAAGAGTCCCAGGATACTTACTTGACACCAAAGAAGTCCAAAATGTAGTACATGACATCACCTGGTCTGAATCTTACAGTTGAATTACAAGTGATGTAGAGGCCCTCTATACTAGCATCCCCCATGCCGTAGCATTGGAGGCATTACAACATCACCTGAGCAAATATAGCAATTATTCATTAGATCTACAGTATTACACACTAGAAGTGGTCAGGTTTCTAATGTCACACAATTACTTTATGTTCAACCATAAATTTTTTCTGCAAATGTCCGGTGTGTCAATGGGGGCAAAATATTCCCCATCACTTGCCAACTTAGTCATGTCGTGGTGGGAAGAACTATATGTGTTCAGTGTTGATAACCCATTCTGTCAGAGCATCAAATGGTACGGCAGATACATCGATGACCTGCTATTTATTTGGGAGGGTGATGTATCTGCCGTACCCATGCTCATCTCATACATGAACAATAACCCGTTTAAGCTAATGTTCACATATACATGGGAAAAATACACTACAAATTTTCTTGATCTAACATTGACGGGAAACCCTGGGAAAAAAAATTATAACTAAAACTTACGGAAAGGAAAGCGCAGGAAACACCATACTACACTTCAATAGTTTTCATACAAAATCCACAAAAAAAGCTATCCCCATGGGAGAATTAACACGAGCAAAGCGAAATTGTAGTGGCCAAGTAGACTTTATGGAGGAATCCGCAAAAATCCACCGCAGATTAAGATCGAGAGGGTACCCACAAACACTGCTCAAACAAGCAGACATTAAAATACAAGAAAAACACCGAGTAGATCTATTAAAAAAGCATAACACCAAACAAAGCAAAATAAAGGATAGACCCACTTTGGTTCTAAACCACACTAAACAATTGGGAGCCATCAATAATATAATATTGAAATATCTTCCAATTCTCAGTGAAGATCCAACCCTGGATAATATCTTATCCAAAGGTTGTAATATAGTACCCAGAAGGGCAAGAATTCTAGGGAATCTATTAACCTCAAATTGTCAAACAATCCCCAAAAAAAACATCACTTGGCTCAGCAGTAAGGGCTTCTTAGCGCCTAGACTTCAGGAATGCATGTTTGCCAGCCCGAAGATTTAGTACCCAGGCAAACTCACATTTCAGATTACATTTGCCAACTGCAATTCGCATTGGTATCACAGCCTGGTGCACACTGCATCTGCCAATATATAGCATACCATTATAAAATTAAGACCCGCTCTGAACATTCATGATTTTCATAGCGGACAGAAACAAATCTGGTTTGTCCAACACTCATTCAGTACATAATTCAGACAAGTTTCTAAAGCAAAATAATGAAAAGTTTTCAATCTATAAGAGAGGATCCAGTACAGCAACTCCGCAACAGAGAGGCTTACTGGATCATCACCCTAAACACATCCAGCCCCATGGGGCTAAATATCAAAAGGGAACAAATGTGTCATTACTAACATTAAGTTACATTTATGTATTCTGTCCGCATTCCAGCTAAAGTTCGCTAGTTTGTTGCTTTTAAACACAATGTATAATTGGCATAGACTTACCATAAAGAATCACGTATGCCCCGCATATCTAAAAACCAGCAGCTATTGCGCATGTGAGTTGCCAGTACCAGCACTAGCCGATAGACGCACACTGCGCAAGTCCGGAACTGTCCCAGTGCCGGCCTCACAGCTGACTGCTCGGCGTGCATACAGTGTAATGGAGTCTGGGGTAAGTTCACGGCGCGGCTGCGCCATGCGATTACAACAACATCCAATCACATACAAATCATAATTAACCACATGGGGTATATAACAGATAGTCAGTCAATGCCAATTATCACTATGAGTAAGGGCACCATTATGTGAGCCCAAAACGCGTCAGTGTGTTTTTTGTCCTATGGGCTCTTAGGTCATTACTCCTTGCCATCTGACCATGTGCTATTTTCATATCTTTGGATTTTAATCTATTCTGGAAATAAATTTTGCAAGTTTTCTTTCACTATTGGGTCGTGCTGGATTCTTCTATGTGCTAAATCATTTGCACATTTGCTTGCTGTACATCTGCCGCTGCACCTGCTGGACTATTCCTGCTGCTTGGCCTATACCTGCTGTTACCTGGCACCATACAGTAGTCTACTACCTACCTGGACTGTGCATACGTTCACCAGCTACACCTGGCCTGTGTACACGTTTAACGGCTACACCTGCGGTGCCTGTCTCCGTTCCTGTACTGTCAACCCAGACCTCCACTTCGGCTACCCACCGCCTGCATCTACCATCTTGGCCCACGGTGGGCCCAGAGGATCCGTCCAACCGCACGTTTCTAGACATCCCGGTTAGAATCGTTACAGTACGAACTGACTACAAATTATGGATCGCGCCAGAGTGACTCTGCCTGACCTTGTAGCCGTGGTGAACAGTCATGGCGTCCACCTGGAGCAATTGTTCCGTAAGCTGCAGACCATCACCACCCGTCTGGACGAAGTCATGTCTGCACTGGCATCTACACCTGCTCCGCCACCTGCTGTGGTTCCGCCTTCTACTGCCATGTCCAGTCCTAGCTGCACTTGCCTCTGCCTGCCCGTTATTCTGGAGACCCTCATACCTGTCGAGGCTTCCTTAATCAGTGCACCATCCATTTTGAGGTCGTGGATCACCAGTTTTCTTCTGACTGTGCCAAGGTGGCCTTCATCATTAGCCTCCTGTCAGGTGAGGCCTTGGCCTGGGTCTCACCCCTCTGGGAGAGAGGGGATCCACTGACAGGGGACCTCCAGGAGTTCCTGAGTGCCTTCAGAAAAACCTTCGAGCTACCTGGGCGTAACATATCTGCTGCTTCATCGCTACTCCGGTTCCGTCAGGGCGATTCTACAGTGGGCCAGTATGCCATCCAGTTCCGTACCCTGGCCTCCAAGCTTGGCTGGAACAACGAGGCCCTCGTTGCTGCCTTGTAGGGTGGCCTCGATGGACGCATCAAGGACGAGTTGGCTGGTCGTGACTTACCCACCACCCTGGACGACCTCATCGCTCTTGCTTCCCGGATTGACATCCGTTTTGCTGAGAGGGAGCTTGAACTACGCCAGCAGCCAGTGTCCACCCGGCCTCGCAAGCCTTCGCGCTTTGTACCGGAAACCCCGAGTCAACCTCGCCTTGCACCTGCGTTTCCCCAAGATGAGCCTATGGAAGTGAACCGCACTAATCTCTCCACAGAGGAACGCGCCCGTCGACGCAGATTAAACCTGTGCCTGTACTGCGGTGGTACCCGTCATTACCTGAAGAACTGCCCAGTCCGCCCAGCTGCGCCCCGGAAACCTCAGTACCATGGTGTTGTGGGCGAAGTTACCCTGAATAACGGTGTGCCTGCTCCCCATTTGATCACTCCAGTCACCCTACGTTTTTCGTCTGGTGCTGCTTCCGAGGTTCCTGCTCTTCTGGACTCCGGCTCTTCCGAGAACTTCATCCATCCATTCCTACTGGAGAAGTTCTGCATGCCTGTTTCCCGTCTGGAGAAACCACTAAGTATTTCATCAGTTAACGGGGAGATCCTGAAGGAGCCAGTCCAGTTCTGCACCCAGCCTGTGTCGCTACAAATTGGAAGTTTCCACCAAGAGGACATCTCCTTCTACGTCCTGTCAAGTTCGTCTGCTCCAGTCTTGCTCGGGCTTCCATGGCTCCAGCTTCACAGCCCCTCCCTGGATTGGAGAACGGGTGAAGTCGTCCAATGGGGCAAGCATTGCTACTCTCACTGCTCAAGCCCCCCCATTTGGAGCAGTCCGCCCCCCCTTTTCTCTGTCCATTTTTCTGCGTCCCGGGAAGATTCACATCGCAAGAAGAGCCTCTGGTTGCAAAGACACCTCGACTCCCACCCCCCCCCCCCCTGCCTACATTTCTGCTTCTTCCCCCGGGCCCAAAGAAGTTTTCCGGACCCCTGGACCCCTCCTCTGTACTTTTGGGATACAAAAGAGGGGGGGGGTGGTTACCACTATTTTGTTTTTTGGGTCCCCCGGCTAGCCTGGAGGGGGGGGGTTAAGGGGGGTTGTAAAGTTCAAGTGCCATGTCTCCTGTGTCCCCGGCCGCTGCTGAAAACCTCCCCTGGTGCCCTGGCTTCTGCATGCCCCTGCCCTGGCCCTGAAGCCTCACTATCGCTGCTTCCTCCAGCTCCCTGGCATCCGGGTGCGCCCCACGTGCTCCCTTTGGGGGGGCCCGTGCGGGGGACGCCCCCACTTTTAAAGAGTCAGGTCCCTTGGGCCCCTCCATGACCTGTAACCTCTGGCTATATAAGGAACTTCCTCCCTGTGCCCAGTGTCAGTTCGTTGTTGTCTTCCAGCACAAGAGCTTGACCCCTTAGCTGCTGTACTGCTGCTGACTCTGCTTTATGTTCATTTGCACATTTGCCTGCTGTACATCTGCCGCTGCACCTGCTGGCCTATTCCTGCTGCTTGGCCTATACCTGCTGTTACCTGGCACCATACAGTAGTCTGCTACCTACCTGGACTGTGCATACGTTCACCAGCTACACCTGGACTGTGTACACGTTTAACGGCTACACCTGCGGTGCCTGTCTCTGTTCCTGTACCGTCAACCCAGACCTGCACTTCGGCTACCCAATGCCTGCATCTAACATCTTGGCCCGCGGTGGGCCCAGAGGATCCGTCCAACCGCACGTTTCTAGCCATCCCGGTAAGAATCGTTACATTATCCTTTATCTCCGTGTTTCATCCTGAGTCTAATGGTCAGACAGAGCGATTAATCAGACTCTTGAGCAGTACCTTAGGTGCTTTTGTGCAGATAACCAGATTGACTGGATAACTTACCTTTCTCTGGCAGAGATTGCCACCAATAATTGTCATCATGCTTCCATTAACACTTTGCCGTTTTTCTGCAATTATGACTTGCATCCGTGCTTTGGTTCTATCTCTATAGAGATAGAATCAGAGAAACGGTGTACAGTCTGGGGCCAGGTTCAATAGAACCTGAAGCGATTCTAGGGCATATACAGTGAAGGAAATAATTATTTGATCCCTTGCTGATTGTGTAAGTTTGCCCACTGACAAAGACATGAACAGTCTATAATTTTAAGGGTAGATTAATTATAACAATGAGAGATAGAATATCGAAAATAAAATCCAGAAAATCACTTTGTATAAATTATAATTTATTTGCATTTTTCAATGAGAAATAAGTATTTGATCCCTCTGGCAAACAAGACTTAATACTTGGTGGCAAAACCCTTGTTGGCAAGCACAGCAGTCAGACTTTTTTTTGTAGTTGATGATGAGGCTTGCGCACATATCAGGAGGAATTTTGGCCCACTTCTCTCTGCAGATCATCTCTAAATCATTAAGATTTTGAGGCTGTCACTTGGCAACTCGGAGCTTCAACTCCCTTCATAAGTTTTCTATGGGATTAAGGTCTGGAGACTGGCTATGCCACTCCATGACCTTAATGTGCTTCTTTTTGAGCCACTCCTTTGTTGCCTTGGCTGAATGTGTTGGGTCATTGTCTTGCTGGAAGACCCAGCCTCGACCCATTTTTAATGTCCTGGCAGAGGGAAGGAGGTTGTCACTCAGGATTTTATGGTACATGGCCCCATCCATTCTCCCATTGATGCGGTTAAATAGTCCTGTGACCTCAGCAGAGAAATACCCCCAAAACATAATGTTTTCACTTCCATGCTTTATAGTGGGGACTGTGTTCTTTGGGTCATAGGCAGAATTTCTCTTCCTCCAAACACAGCGAATTGAGTTAATGCCAAAGAGCTACATTTTTGTCTCATCTGACCACAGCACTCTCCCCAATCACTCACAGAATCATCCAGGTGTTCATTGGCAAACTTCAGACAGGCCTGTACATGTGCCTTTTTGAGCTGAGGGACCTTGCAGGCACTAAAGGATTTTAAACCATTGCGGCGTAATGTGTTACCAATGGTTTTCTTGGTGACTGTGGTCCCAGCTGCTTTGAGATCATTAACAAATTCCCCCCGTGTAGTTTTAGGCTGATCTCTCACCTACCTCATGATCACGGCTACCCTACGAGGTGAGATTTTGCATGGCGCACCAGATCGATGTAGATTGACAATCATTTTGTATTTCTTCCATTTTGTTACTATTGCACCAACAGTCTCCTTCTCACCCAGCGTCTTTCTCATGGTTTTGTAGCCCATTCCAGATCCGTGCAGGTCTATGATCTTGTCCCTGACATCCTTAGGAAGCCCTTTGGCTTGCCCATGTTGTAGAGGTTAGAGTCTGAATGATTAATTGAGTCTGTAGACAGGAGTCTTTTTTTATAAATGTGACTATTTAAGGTAGCTGTATTTAATGCAAGTAAGGAGTTGATTAGGAGTGTTTAACTGGTCTCATAGGAGCCATAACTCTAAATGGTTGGTAGGGGATCACAAACTTATTTCTCTCAGCAAAATGCATGTAAATGTATATAATTTATACAATGTGATTTTCTGGATTTTATTTTTGATATTTTATCTCTAAATGTTAAAATTGACCTACCCTTAAAACTTCATGTATTTGTCACTAGTAAAACTTACCAAATCAGCAAGGGATCAAATAATGATTTCCTTCACTGTATAAAAAGAATGCTGATAAGAGATGTACTGTAGGGCCTGGTTTTGCAATGGGGGATAACATTTGGCTTGCTAACAAGAATGAGTTTTAAATTTGCTCCCAAATTTATTAGTCCTTACTCAATTTTACAGGTCATTAAAGGGGTTGTCTCACTACAAGTATTGCCTTTTATGTTAAAGATCTTGTAAAAACAAGTCACTTTTCAATATATGTCCATTAACAGTGTCCTACCTATTCCCCTCTTGTATGGGCTGCATCAGCTCCTCAGGTCATTATAGCTACAGATAGATTGCCAGCACTGGTTGCTATAGCTACAGACCTGTTTGATCTCACCTGATAGGTTGCCAGCACTGGTTGCTATAGCTACAGACCTGGCTTCTACTGCAGCCAGTGGAATTCAGAAAACACGCCCATGAATTCAAAATGAAACCAAGAAAACAGACTGAGGTAAGATGAATCAATGTAGTGAGACAACCCCTTTAATCCAGTCACCTTTCGCCTTCGCCACCAACCTTTTGGATCCATAATGTCTTCCACAAGTGTCTCCTAAAAAATACATACCTCCAATCGGTCCTTGTAAAAAAAGAAAAAAAATCCCAATCCAGGACCCGAGGAGAGGGGGGGGGGGGGGTTTAGAATTTGAAGTAGAGCATATTGTGGATTCCTGCAAAGTCAGAAATGCTCTTCAATACCTGGGTAAAATGTTTAAGGGTTTTCTAAGAGATGCTATCCTGAACTATCTCACTGAAAATAAATGTATAACGCCATTCCAGCATGGGTTTATGAAGGATCGGCCTTGTCAAACTAATCTCATCAGCTTCTATGAGGAAGTTAGTTCTAGACTGGATCGGGGTGAAGCATTGGATGTTATATATCAAGATTTCTCTAAAGCATTTGATACTGTGCCACATAAAAGGTTGGTAAGTAAAATGAGAATGCTTGGACTGGGGGAAAATGTGTGCAAGTGGGTAAGCAACTGGCTCAGTGATAGAAAACAAAGGGTGGTAATTAACGGTCTGTACTCAGACTGGATCGATGTTACTAGTGGGGTACCACAGGAGTCAGTATTGGGCCCTATCCTCTTTAATATTTTCATTCATGATCTTACACATGGATTGCACTGTAGAATATCGATCTTTGCAGATGATACTAAGCTCTATAAAGGAATCAACACAATAGAGGAAAATGTGTTATTACAAATGGATCTGGATAAGTTTGTGGCCTGGGCAGAGAAATGGCAGATGAGGTTTAACACAGATAAATGCAAGGTTATGCACATGGGAAGGAAAAATCCATGATATGATTACATGTTAAATGGAAAAATGTTGGGAAAAAGTGACATGGAGAAGAACTTGGGAATCCAGGTGGACAATAAACTTAATTGTAGCAGCCAGTGTCAGGCAGCAGCTGCCAAGGCAAATAGGATTGTGGGGTATATTAAAAGGGGCATAGATGCACATGATGAGAACATTATTCTCCCATAAGCATATATAAGTCACTGGTTAGACCCCAAACCATGGAAAAATTGTGTACAGTTTTGGGCACCCTTGCACAGGAAAGACATTGTAGAGCTTGAACAGGTACAAAGGCAGGCAACAAAAATAATGAAAGGCTGGGGTGGACTGCAATATCCAGAAAGATTAGCAAGATTAGGGTTATTTAGTTTACAGAAAAAGGGGGGAAGGGGGGG
>JAODAL010026625.1:0-56407 GCA_025379985.1 Phyllomedusa bahiana | reverse complement strand
AGCCACCGTCCCCCAAGAGACTTTCCCCCCCGTCACCCAGGAGCTGCCCACAGAAAAATTTAGGGCCCCTTTGGCCGTGCTTACTAGTCCATGTGTCGGTGGTGAGAGGGATTTTCCCGGACACAGTTTGCGGGACAACCCCGTTGAAATTTTTAGATGACAGTGGCTGGCCGGGCAGGGACGGCTTTTCTGGCAAAAAAAATTGCCCCCGGCTTTGGGGATTGGGGGCAGACGGGGGGCCAGGGAAGTGGCGAACCCATCTGTGTCCCCAACGGAAAGGGCCCAAAAATTTTTCCAACCAAAAGCCGGAAAATGCCGAAATTAGGTTTTTGGGTTTTGGGGAGGGTTTTGGGGTTTAAAACTGATTTTTGCTCCCAAACCTGGAAGACAGGGCTGGTGCAGAGGGGGCCCGCTTTTAAGGGGCAGGTCTTTAAAACTGGCGGAAGGGGAGAAGGGGGTGGGATGGTCTCGGGTTTGGTTGGGGGTTACCGGGCGAGGGGGGGGTTTAAGCGGAGGTGATCCCTAAATATACTCTGAGGGGACAGGGGCAGCAGGGGGAAACCGTTTGGTGGTGGGGGGAAAGGAGGAGGGGGCGGGGGAAGAGGGGTTTTGACAGTGGTTGGGGGGCCCGGGTCGGTCTGGCCTTTTTTTCCCCGGGGTTTTTTCCCCCCTTTTTCAACCTGCTTCGTCCATTGACTGGGGACATTTTTGGTGGGGGTTTTAACCCCTTTAAAGGGTTCTTGCCTTTTTTTGGGTTTTTAGGGCAAAGGCGGCTTATGACATCGCTGGGTGAATCAGGGCTTGCTCAAAGAACCCCGGGTTTGAGGGGTTTCCGGGCCCTTTTTTGACGGCGATAAGCGGGGAGGGGGGTTTGCGGGCCCGTGTTGGGGGGAATCATATCGGGGACTTCGGGCCCCGCCCTCTCCCTTTTTGTGGTGGGCCCCCTAAGGGGAACATTTCCCCCCATCGTCTTCCCCCCTTTGTCCACGATGAAACCTCGCAAGCAAATTCTGTGGAAAAAGACCAAAGGGACCCGGCAATCCCCGTCATCTTTCATCATTTTTAATCATCAACACAGGTGACTTGGTCGTCCTGACTTTCTGCATCCAGAAGCTGCGGGCTAAAAGCAAGGGGCACTGCAAGGCTTTGCAGACCGCCCTGGATTTTTTCCGATTGACCGGTTTCCTTCACCCCCTTGATGGCTCAGTAACTGGGCGTCAAGCAGAATAATCATCCTTTTTTCTTTAAAACATCCCTTCGACGAAAGCGCATTTTGCCATCAAAGAGGTCTTCAGACAAGGGATTATACAGTGGTGGGAACGAGGGCATTTGGGCTGCTTCATTTGGGGGATGCTGTGTGCTGATCGACTTTTGGGCCGTGACTGGGAGGACGAGGAGGTAAATGTAATGCGGGCTTTAACCACTAAAGGACAGACGGCGACGAGTTGTTATTGTTCCAGTCCCCTGACCCGCGATGACGGGCCTGCGGCCCCCCAAACGACGACCCGGCTGGATGCTGTTGTCCAACGGAAAGGGAGCACTTCTCTCGTACCTTACCCCCATGGCTACCCCCTCTTTGCCCTTCCCCTGCATTTCGCTCATGTTCAGAAAATAAAAATTTTGAAAGGGTATGGAATAGTTTTGGAAAGTCTCTTTTTAAAAAGACGGAAAATCACAGCTTTCTCAAATCCCTCTAAACAAAAAAAATTGTGGATTTAAATTTAAATGCAAGGTGTCTATCAAAAAATCTGGACTGGGAAAAGTGCAAAAAAAAACGTTCGTTTGTTTTCGTATAATACACGTATTTTTGCACCTTTCATTCACCCGGGGTGACTATAAAATTGTGTTTTAAGATTCTGGATGCTGCGTAATGAACAAAGCTGGGTGCGCAAAGTCAAAAAAACCGTATCTGTTATTTTTCGTTAAATACACCTATTTTTTGCACCCTTTTAAATTCCCCGTGGTGCTAAAATGCTGTTTTAAGATTTACGTGGATCTGCATCAATAACAAAGCTGGGTCGCAAAAAATAAAAAAAAAACCCTATCTGTTATGTTTGTATAATACACGGTATTTTTTTCACCTTTTAATTTCCCCTTGGTGACTTAAAATTTCTGTTTTTTAAGTTTTACGGGATGCTGCGTATAAACAAAGCGGGGGTCGCAAAAGTCAAAAAACGTATCGTTATGTTTTCGCAAAATACACGGTATTTTTTTGCACCTTTAAATTTCATCGTGGTGACTATAAATTGCGTTTTTAGATTTACGTGGATGTGCGTCAATGAAAAAAACCTGGGTCCCAAAAAGAAAAAAACACGTATTGTTATTTTTTGTAAATCACTGATTTTTTGCCCCTTTCAATTCCCTTGGTGACATTAGAATTGGTTTTAAATTTACGTGGATGTGCCTCAAGGAAAAAAGCTGGGGGGAAAAAAAAAGTCAAAAAAACCGTACTGTTTTTTTTTTGTTATAAGGGTATTTTTGGAAAACAACAACCGTGTGCTAAAAAGATTGGGAGGGTAATTTAACTCAAGGGGATATATAACCGGTGGAATGGGTAAAATTGAAAAAAAAAACCTTCTGAAATGTTTACTGATAAAAAAAAGTGGAGTTTTGCACCTAACAAAGAGACTGAGTTACAGAAATGTTTAAAACCTATAAGTTGGGCTCCCCAATATCCGGAAATATTTAAAATAGAAAAACTGTTAATAATAAAGATTTGCAGTGCTTGTCTACCTAAGTTTGGTAAACTTTATCCATGTTTTTTAAGACGAGCTTGTCTGTGTTGCCGGGGGGCCCAAACCCCCCCCCCCCCCTGTCCCCCCGTGACTTTACAGCGGTTCTTTTTAAAAATTTCTATAATACATAAAATCTTTCAAATCTCTAATCTAATAAATTGGAAGGATCCCCTAATGGGGGTTTCTCTGTGCGAAAAAAACTATTTCGCTGCTGTTTGGCCACAGGCAGGCGAACAGGGAAGGGGTGTTCTATTTAAAAAGATCATGTGATTTTTCCAGCCAACGAAAACCCTACAATCCCATCATGACGTCGCAACACATCTCCCCGCTCTATTCTGTAATCTGATTTGCTGGCCCCCAAAATGACAGGAAGCGCCCAAAAAGGCGAATTTAATAGATGATGCACAGATTTTAACCCCTTAAATTTTCCAATCTGAAAATTTCGATCACTATAAAAACCCTTTTCGATTTCAAAATTTGTCGATAAAAATCGCTCAAAACTACCCTATTAACAGGAGGACGCTGGGGCAATTCTGTATTCATGCTAAAAGTAAACCCTCCGAACATACACTAAACAACCCGTGGTGGTTCACCCGGCTAAACTTGTTTAGACTTGGATGTTGAAAACGCATAAAAAAATTAAAAAAATGCTTAAAAAGAAGAAATTATCCAAAATGGGTATCGACAGAGCAATGAATTTAGTGTTAGATAAAGATAGGAACCAATTAATAAGTGAAGGGAGACCCCAAAAAAGACATACAAGGATTCCTTTCCTTTTGCTTATTTTCACAGTCGAACGGGGATAAACAATAATTAAACTATACAAAAAAAACCATTTTTTTAAGATGTTTACCTCAGAAAAACATTTAACAAGGAATAAGTATGTACCTAGAAGAGGGCGATCCCAGCCACAATGTTGTCCCCCGCCTTATTTTGGATACAAATGTAACAAATACTTTTTCAATGAAAGGGAACTTTTTGGTGCAGAGGCTTTTTTGTAATATGTGCCCCGTTCAGGGAATGTAACTGGTTCTCTGCCAGAAAGGGGAACATTGTTATAAAAGGAATTTTATCAACTGCAAAACTGACTGTATCATGCTATTCAGTGCAAAGAATGTATCTTTTATATAGGAATCAATTAGACAGTTGAAAAAAAAAAATCTATAAAAACAATTCTACTATTAAAATGGGGTATTTGAAGTTTCCTTGGGGAAATCCAGACATTTTCTCCTGACACAATGGGATACCTCACATTTCTTTTTCTTTTTATAGAAAAAGTAAGACTTAATTCTAGAGGAGGCAATCTAAAACAATTGCTTTTAAAACGAGAAGCTTTCTGGATTTTTAAATTAGATGCCAGAGCACCATTTGGTTTGAACCATAGGAACGATCTTTTGTATTACTATTGATTATTGTGTGTCTTTTTTCTATACAATGTTTTTAACTATTTTTGTCATATGACGTGTTAGTCAATATCATTTCCGGTCATGGATATTTAAATTTAGAGTGTACATGCATGTCATTGTGCCATGAGTAAGGGTGCATAACCCGAAACGCGTAGGCCGTTTACAGATCCCTGATATGGAATTTTAAGCTGTATAAATAAAGTACAAGAATTTTTATAAGAAGGAGCTGGAGGACATTCACAATTTTATGAGAGTTCACTAAGAAGTCCTTCTGAATCATTGGACTACCTCCGTGCTCTTCATTCCAGCCACGTCTTGGGATCACACCCAACTTTAATCAAGTGCTAACGAGACCTACATCGAGGGTGAAGCGGTGCTGTTTGTTTGTTTGTATATGGAATACTGGATTCACGCTCCCCCAAGGTACTCAAATTTCTCTTAATAATAATATACGTTCTTTGTTATTCAAGCGTGGCTTCATACGGAAACATTATTTTGCATGAATAAGAACAACAGTAGTGTTTTTATAAAGAAAAAAGCCAATTGTTTCAAATGATAATATGACATCTCCTGCTAGAGACTGTCTTCCATGTGCAGTGGATTTAACTCCCGAATCACAAACAGTGGTCAGAAGTAGGGATGGTGTACAGCACTTACCTTTAACTAACATTACTGGCCAAATCGGGGCTACAGCGATACCGATTAATCCGGAGTCCCCCAGTAGTGTGCGAAATGATATTAACAGCAAACGGGATATACCCAATGTTAAATGGGCCTCACATCGCAGCCAACGTTTTTTGGATGTATTCAATGTGAACAGTGCAGCCAATACAGAGGATCATACTTGTGACTCGCAGTTAAAATCACTGGAGAAACTAGCCTCCCAAGAAATCAAAATCTGGTGGGATTCAGAAACCCTTAGCATGTATCTGGACAAAAATATGATTCCCAGGGGATTGCGCATCAATAAGCGACCAACATTCTCATACCCAGAGGATTTTTAACGTAAATGGAATGAGGTACTCTCCAATTGTTCTCTTGACTTAATGAAATTAATAATTGAATTTGAAGATGAAAAACTCTCTAAGATAAAAAATGATATAAAGGAAATCCAACAAAATTTGAGAAGTTTTGAATCCACAAATTCTTATAAAGAAGCCATGCAAAAAATAGAGAATAATCTCAGAAAGTTGGAGGACAACATTACTAAAATTAAAAAATCAAAATTTCAAAGGGACTTAACTGACTATCAAATGGACAGAGTTTATTTGAAAAGAAATCCAGATGAAACACGTTACAATACACGGAGGTCCATATTGAAAAATAATGATAGATCTTTCAACCGACAAGTCAGTTTTGATTCATTAGAGAAAACCATCATGGGACTTTCTGACATAGATACAGATCATTCAGAGGAACAGAATCATTCACCAGTTTCTGATTCCTCTGGTTTTGGGAATCGAGATAATCATCCAAAAAACGGACAAAGAGTACTAGAAGGGCTGGGAAGAAACACAAGGAGTGGAGGAAGGGGTACTTCTCAGAGGAGAGGAACAGCCCAGAAGAAACGCACGCCTTAGCTGAAAGCCCTCATCATACATCTGACAATGTTTTGAATCTTTCTTCTGTTACATTAACCCCTGAACAACAGTCAGTGTTGAGTCTGGGATTAAGTTTTGTTCCAGCTAATAATTTCAATTTATTTAATACTATTTTAGATGTTAATAAATTTGTACGTTCACTAACAATTCGCAAACATTTTTATAATCCAGATCAAAGTGTGAGCAAACAGTACAAACATGATGACAATATTAGGAACCATAATGAATATAGGGAATTATCTTTTCTGGAGCAAAAAACACTATTAGATCTAAAAACATTGGAAATAAATAATAGATCTGACAGGGAATGTAAGGTTAGTGAAGCTTCTTTCAATATATCAAATCCTTCTTATTATCCCACCAGGACACACACTGAGGCCTTTGACAGCTTTCAGTACAAAATGGAAAGGGATTTGAGGGATCTACACCAGGAATGTACGAATAACAACTTTAGATCCAATTTATCTAATAAACAGAAAATAGGTTTAAAAAAACTAACAGAGGAAAAAAACATCTTTTGTATTACTATTGATTATTGTGTGTCTTTTTTCTATATAATGTTTTTAACTATTTTTGTCATATGACGTGTTAGTCAATGTCATTTCCGGTCATGGACATTTAAATTTAGAGTGTTCATGCATGTTATTGTGCCATGAGTAAGGGTGCATAACCCGAAACGCGTAGGCCGTTTACAGATCCCTGTTATGGAATTTTAAGCTGTATAAATAAAGTACAAGAATTTTTATAAGAAGGAGCTGGAGGACATTTACAATTTTATGAGAGTTCACTTTCACAGGCTGTTATAAGAGTGCAGCTTGCAGGTTTGCTGCTTTTTTTTATTTTCTTTCTCTCTGGATAATGGAGGTCGGTTGACCCAGTGAGAGGCCTGGATTTGGCTCTATTGAGAGGTAAAGATAGCGTAGGACTGCCTGACCTGAGATCACATTGTAAGTTCGTGGGCAGTTTAAGCATTTTTTGATCAAAAATATGTGAACCAAGAATCTCAAAGTTTTTTCATGTATGATAGATAGCATAAATGCTTCTTTAGGGATTTCCATGTAATGTATTGCCCTTAATTACATTTTGGCACCATAGGGTGTCAGCAAACCATGATGCCTTAAAAATATCCTAAAGAAAATGAGGACCCAAAATCCATTAGGTGCTTCCCCTACCCTGGGGCTTGTGGTTGAGACAAGTAGCACACTAGGGCCACGTATGGGAGATCTCTAAAAACGGCAGACTCTAGGGAATAAATATTGAGTTGCATTTCCCGGTTATCTTCTGCTGTGTTACAGTAAATAATGGATAAAAAATGAAAATTAAAAAAAAAAAAAAAAATTTTTTTTTGAAATTTCACTTTAATTTCTGTGAAATCCCAAAGGGTTAGCAAACAAATTCTGTTTTGAATACTTCAAGGGGTGCAGCTTTTTAGATGGAGTAACTTTAGGGATTATCTAATACATAGACCCATCAAAGCCACATTAGAACTGGACTGGTCCCTAAAAAAAGGTCTGTGTTGCAAATTTTCTTTAAAATGTGAGAAATTGCTACTAAATTTGTTAACCCCCTAAAGTCATAAAAAATATAAAGACATTTCAATGATGCTAATTTACAGTAGACATAAAGTAGATGCTAGTAAACTATTTTGTGTGGTATAACCATATATCTTACACGTCCAAATTTTTGAACTTTGAAAATGGCAAATTTTTTAATTTTCACATTTTTATATTTTTGGAATATTGGAGTGCCAAACTGGCTGTATCCTTAAGATCTTAAAAGGAGAATAGATGCACAAGATGAGAACATAATTCTACCATTATACAAATCACTGGTTAGACCACACATGAAAAATTGTGTACTGTTTTGGACACCAGTGCACAAAAAAGACATTGTAGAGCTTGAACAGAGTCAAACATGGGAACAAAAATAGGGTGGACTACAATACCCACAAAGATTAGCAAAATTAGGGTTATTTATTTTAGAGAAAAGACGGCTTCAGAGTGACAATAAATATGTTAAAATATATGAAAGGTCAATATAGAGATCTCTCCCAAGATCTATTTATACCCAGGATTGTATCTAGAACTATGGGGTATCTTCTATGTCTTGAGGAAAGAAAGTTTCTACATAAACAAAGAAATGGATTATTTACTGTAAAAGCAGTGAGACTGTGGAACACTTTGCCAGAGGAATTTGTCATGTTAAATTTCCTAACAGATTTTTAAAAAGGATTAGATTAGAGTTGGGCAAATTGATTCTAACGAAGGGGGAATTGTTTGAATTTAAAGGAAAAAATTGGTTGGGAAAACGAAGTCGAAATTTGGGGTACTTGGGGGTAAAACGAAGTGTGTTTTTGATTGAAAAAATGGTGAGAGCACATGGGCTACATGGGAAAAAGCACTCTGGGAGGAAAAGGGAAAAAAGCCTGCATGATTGTGCGGGTTTTTGAACCCAAATTTGAGCCCGGGGGGTTTTCTGGGGCGTCACCGCATTTATATAAGTCCGGCGCAAACCCCAGGAGCTCACACCCCTTTTAAAAATGTGCTCATGGGGGAAGGGTTTGCTGCCGGGGGTATAGCCTTACTAAAGGAAATTTTTTTATATACGTTTTCTGTGGGGTTCAGTTGTCTCAGGACTGTTCTCTTAATGTTCTTTTTTCAAATTTTTTTGGGGGTATTAAATTTTTGAAATCCAGGGTGCGCCCACTGCGCGGGAATACTTTCAATACCCAAAAGGGGGATCTAACCCATTTTCCTGTTGTATTCATTTAAAAAAAACCCAAAGCGTTTTTACAATACAAATACCAATTTTTTTTTGGGCTACTAAATTCCTTTTGCGCAAATTTTAATCCGGGGTTTAATTAAGCGTTGTTTTTGGTGTGCTGACCCAAAAAAACCCGGTCTTTTTAAAATTTCCAAAAAAAAAAAATTTTTTCCGGTGCCAAATTTTCAAAGAAAAGGTTTAAATTTACAAACTGTATCTTTGTTGTGTGGGTAGAAAACACAAAAATTGTAACACGTACAAAGAAAATAGTTTGTGGGGGCTCAATTCTTTGGGCAATTTACTCCGGGTTTTTAAATTTAAAGCGTTGTTTTGCTGGTGTGTGCCCCCCAAAAAAAACCGTTTTTTCCCAACCCCCAAAATATAAAAATTTTTTCCTGTAGCCAAATTTTAACAACCCAAAGGTTAATTAAAAACTGTTTTCCCCTTGTTGTGGGGCCGTAAAAAAGACGTTTTTGTAACACGCTAAAAAGCAAATAGTTTGTGGGCTCAATTCTTTGGCAAAATTTTTACTCCGGGGTTAAAAAAAGCATTTTTTTGGGGTTGGTGTTGGTTTTTTGACATTTTAAAATTTTTAAATTCCGGGTTTCTTTTTTTTTTTAAAAAAATTTAAAAACCCGGGCCCAAAATTTTAATATTAATTTTATTTTTTAAAAAATTTTTTTTAAAGCCAAAAAATTTTTTTCCACCAAAAGAAAAGGGTTTAATTAAAAACTGTACTTTGTTGTGGGGCGTGGGAAAACCGCAATTTTTAACCCCGCTAAAAAGGTACTAGTTTGTGGGGCTAAATTTTCTTTGGCGCAATTTACATCCGGGGGTTAAATTTTAAGCGTTTTTTTTGCTGGTGTGCTGTCAAAAAAAAAAACTAATTTTAAAAGCCAAAAAAAAATAAATTTTTTTCCTGTACCCAAACCCCCACAAGAAAAAGGTTAATTACAAATTTTACCCTTTGTTTTTGTGGCGTAGAAAAAAGCATTTGAACACGCTAAAAGTACTATTTTTGTGGGGCTAAATTCTTTGGCGAAATTTTTCCCACCCGGGGGTTATTTAAGCGTTGTTTTGTGGTGTGATGACAAAAAAAAAAACCCCGTCTTTTTTAAACGGAAAAATTTATTTTAATTTTTCCTGTACCCAAATTTCCCACAAGAAAAAGGTTAATTTAAAAACTGTTTCTCTTGTTGTGTGGAGTAAAAAACACCATTTTTTTAACACACTACAAAGCAAATAGTTTTTTGCGGCTCAATTTTTTGGGCCCCAATTTTCACCCCCGGGGGGAAAATTTAAGGTTGTTTTGCTGGTGTGCTGAAAAAAATAAACCGTTTTTTCAACCCCAAAAATTATTTTTACTTTTTTCCCTGTAGCCCAAATTTCATGTCCGAAGGTTAATTAAGCCGGGTTTGTGCTTTTACATTTAGTAAAAAACCAAGTTTTTTAAACAAACACATAAAAGAAAATTTTTTCCTGGCCATTTGTGGAGGAAATTTTTATATAAAAAGGGTTTAAACCCAAGTTTTTTACTGGGTTCATTTGGATTAAAAAATAGGGTGTATATTTATCATATACAGAATCTCATCAAACGTGTCTGTACATTTTAGAACAAACAGTAGTCAGACAGAGGGGTGGCAGGCTCTGCCCCTGCGAGTGGCAGTGGCCAAAATTCCTGGAAAGGGCCGGTTGCACCCACAAAAAGGGATGTCGCCCAGGGGTCACCCCGGTTTGAGACCAAAAATGCCGCTGTCATCTAGCGGCGTGTGTTGTTCGGGGAAACCCAAAGGGGTTCTGATTGGTTGACTAGGTAATTTTTTCCTCCCAGTTGACATTGAAACCCCAAACCCAAGGTCGGGGGGAACCTGGAAAAACCTTTTGTTGGCATGGCCCGGGAGCGGGTCAGGGCCCTACCTTTTCCTCGGGCCCAAAATTCTGTCCCACCCGGGTTTTCCCTCAGCCAGAAAATTTTTACTATGGGGTCTGGGTCAGCGCCACTATTAGCGGGATGAAAAAATTTTGAGGGGGTTTCGCAGAGCTACTTGGAAGCGAAGAAAGGGGGCCAATATCGCCTGCTTCTTGCGTGGGCCCGGAAAAAGTATAGATGTGGAGAGTGGAATGGGAGGTCTGTTGGGGAAGGGTCACCCTCGCATCCCAAAGGGGCCCGGTGATGGGGGCCCGCAGGAGGGTTTGAAACAAAAATAGATGATGATTTTGCCGACCGCCTTGGGAGGGGTAAGGCAAGGGCTTAATAAATCGTAAGGAAAGAGGGCTTTGCTTGCGCGTCAGGCAGAAGCGCAGCCAAAAAGTGGGTAAGGGTGGGTGAGTCAGCAGGTAGCAGCAGTGTGGGGTTTGGGGAAGCCAAGGGCCAGGGGGTAAAAAAACCCGCTTCGCAGGTCCAAAAAAAGTAGCAGACAGGGGTCAGCGAGGCGCGGGGGCAGTGGGTTATTAAGGTTCGGGGGGGGTTTTTAAAACCCGAAAATGGGCCCGGTGGGGCGGTTCTTTCCCAAGACACCGGAGGAGCGAATATGGGTATATGTGGGAATCTGTGGGCAAAAAGTGAAGCGTGGCCAGGGAGCAAGTTGGAACCAAGGCCCCTTGCGTCAAACAATGCAGGTCCCCATCACGGGGGCCGGGGAAATACGGGGGACAGATGTGGTGGAAAAACCCTTGCCCCCGCGCAAAAGCAGCGCAGCGCGCCCGTGGCACGCATGCCATTGAAAGGCCATAAGGCTCCACCCCCTCTGCAAAAGGGGAAGTGTTTCTCTTTGACCTTTCTCCCCGGCCCAAGATGTTTCCTGCCCCTCGCTACCTTGGGCGCGTGTTCAGCGAGGCGGATTGCAAAGGGGCAACTTATGGCCCAAACCATACTAAGGGGGGTGCAGCTGCCCGTCCCTCCTGTAAGTTTTTGGGTTCCCTGCAGCCCCCTCCTTTCCAAAATGGTGGCCCTCTGCCCCAGTTCAGAGAATAATGGTTGGCCGAGCCGGGGTTGGAGGTTCCAAGCCGTAATTTTTTTTCCAAAAAAGGCCCAATTTACCAGCCTTATTAAATATGTTGAAACAAAAGGGTTTGGGGTCGGGTTCCCTTGAGCTTATCGGTTTGTTCCAAAGGTGGGGCCCAGCGGGGAAATTTGGGAAAAGGGCTGAAATTTTGGTCGGGCCCAGTTTACTTGTCCTTTTCGGCCCCCTGGGTGAATGTGCTTCCACCCCAGGCACCCAACAACTTGGACGGGAAAGCCCGCCGCTTTCCTCCCGTTGTAAAAACTCCCTGAAACCTGGGGCCAATGCCGCCTCCTCCCCCTCCCCCAAACCAAACCCTCCCCCAGACTCCCCCCCAAAAGTTATGCTCCACCATCCCACAGGTGTGGGGCCCACACCCGGGGTCACGCAGTTCTAACCTGGCTTTCCCCTCCCCCGGAACAAAAGTAAAAAGGGGGGGGAAAATTGCTCCGTGTCAGCAGAAAATAAAAATCAATTTTTTTGTGGTTTTTCCCCGCCCCCAACTAAATGGGGAACCCATGGTGAGGGGACGGGGGGAAAAAATTGGTGCCCGCGCTGCACCGAGGAGGGATGGCCCAAATGCCCCCTTTGCATGGCGCACGGGTTCAATTGGTTGTAAAAAGGTTCCTGAAGTTTTCCCCAAAAAATCTTCAGAAACATTCTAAAAAATGGCCAGGGAAAGCCTGTCCCATCCCCACTTTATCCATTCGTACAAACCCAGGAACACCCTCCTGAAGTTTGCCAGCGGAAAAAGAACGGCCCCCCCCAACCAAACTTGATATGCATTTTTTCCCCCCGGGGAAAATTCCCAAGCCTGCAAAATTTTTTGGACCGCCCCTGTTTGAACAGAAAAAAGGGCCTTTAACGATTTTTTGTTGATCCGGCAGACAAAAGTATCCCCTGTTTTAATCTTTGATGTCCCCCGTGGCAGGCTCATGCGTGACACCTGCCGTTTGTTGAGGCCATTTGAGGAGGCACGTTTTTTGTCGTGGGCCAGGGGACTGGGGGGGTTTTTTGAAAAAACGTAAATTCCACTGCTTAATGCCCTTGGAAAAACAGATGCTAAAAAAACCCTGTCTGGGCGGGGGACTGGGGGAGTGGGCGATTTTAAATCCGGGCCACAGAGTCCGGTGGGGATGAAATGGGGGGAGGAGGGGACATTGGACCCAGAAGCATTGTTGGTGAAATGTGTTTTTTTCTACCCGGGGTGAAAAGGGGGGAGGAGGAAAAACCCAAGTTTGGGGAGGTGGATAGAGAGGGAAAAAAAGGATGGGGGAAAATGCCCCCCCCAAGAACCGTGGAAAGTTTAAGAAAAAAAGGGAGGAAAGGGAGCCCCGGAGTCATTTGTAAAAGATGCCCCGAGAAGGGTTTTTTTGCTGGCTAGGGGACAGAACCAAAAAGTCAGCACCCGGGCGAGGGAGGCCCTTCTGACTCCCCCACCCTTTTGGGGACCCTGCTCCCCCGGTCCAAAAAGGGGACCCTTTTTCCCAGCTATTGGGGAGGGGCACAAACTCAAAAAACTTTAGGGAAATCCTCCCAAAAATTTGGTTTGGCCCCCTGCCTATGTGTGGCATCGCCCCCCTCTGACAGGTTGAACCGGGGGGGTTTTCCCTCAGCCTCACGTATTTTAATTTTGCCGTGGCTGCTGGGGGAAGGTGGGGGGGGTAGGGCAGTACCAGCCATCATTTTGGAAACCTAAGTTCTGGAGTCCCCTGATGAGCAGCTTTCTTCAACCCCCCCTTGTGAGGGGGGAATTTCGCCAGAAAAAGAAAAGGCAGGACCTGGAGCAGTCCCTGAACCAAAAAGGTTGGGGCCCTATTTGGGGCAGCACTCTGCCACCTCATTTTAAAAAGGATTCCCCGGAAAAATGGGCAGCCAAAGGGGTGTGTGGCTGAAAAAACTTGCCAAAAAAATTTTTTTTTTTTTTTGGGCAGTGGAAAAATGTCCCCCTCCCCAGTATTTGTGGCATCGAGGGGTGTTCGTGCGGCGGGGGCCCTTCTTTCCCAAAAAAGGAAAAACCCTTTTTGCCCATGGGGAAAAAGGTGGAAAAACTGCCCCTTTGTCAAGATAAATTTAAAGGCTTGGTGGGAAAGGTTTCCACACACCAATGCCTTGGGCCCGTCAGTTGGGTTAAAAATTACCTGCCCCCGGCCCTTTTATGTCCCCCAAACCCCGCCGTTGCCAAAAAATCTGCGGGGCCGGGTTTTCCCCAAATCTGCCTACCCACCTTTTTTTAACCGGGGAAGGGTTTAATTCCCCACCCCCCCTTAAACACTCTGTCATTTTTTGCCCCCTTTAATGACCTCTTGTGTTTCCCGGTTGCTGTTGCCGTGGACACCCAACACTGTTTCTTTTGGGGCCAAACTGTCTGCCCTCATGTGTGTGTGGCGCTGCCTTGTCCCTCCACACTGTTTTCATTGTGCCACGCCTGCCCTCATGTTGCTGCCGCCTTTGCCCTTTCCGCTCTCAGTCTTTGTGCCAATTCTATAGCTTCCTCCTGTTTTGCCCCCTCCAGTTTGCCCTTTGTGAAAATTCTTCCCCCAATGTGCTGCTGTGACCCCCTGCCTTTCCCCCTCCACACTGTGTCATTTTTGCCACTGCCTGCTTTCCCTGCTCCCACCCCGTGCCCTCCGCTCTCTTTCATTGTCCCCATTCTATGGGTTTCCCCTGTTTTGAAAACACCCCAAAAATTGTCATTGTGCCCTGCCTGATCTCATGCTGTGTTTGTCGTGCCCCTTAAAAAAAACTGTGTGTTTGTCCCACTCTTTTGGCCAAAATTCTGTTTTGCCGCCTCCGTTATGCCCTTTGGCCACTGCCAAATTCTTACTCTGCCCATTTTTAACCCAACCACTGGGGTGTTTTGTGCCATTCTGTGGCCTTTAATCCCTTTTTTGGCCACCTACGGAATTGTTTTGTCCCATTTGTTTGTTCTCATCCCTGCTGCCGCAGGACCTCAAAACTGTGTAAAATTTTGTGCCCACTCGTGGCCTTTTTTACTTTTCCCGCCTCCAGAAGTCATTGTGCCATGCCTGTTTTTATTTCTGCTCCCCCGCCTGACCTCCACACTGTGTGTTTGTGCCACTCTGGGGGCCAAATTACTGTTTTGCCCCCTTTCCAAAATGTCATTGTGCCCACTGCCTGATCTATGTGTTGTGTCGTGACCTCCACACTTATCATTTTTTCACTCTGTGGCCCAAAATACTGTTTTGGGGGCCCCCCCCAAAAATTTGTCTTTGTCCCTCCCTAACCTCAATATGTCGCCCGTGACCTCCCCTATCTTTGGACCTGTGGCTTTCTGTTTTGCGACCTCCAAAAGTCATTGTGCCACTGCCTGACCTCTGTGTTGGTGCGGCCGGGCACCTCACACTTGTCACATGTTGCCCCCCTGAGCTTCGCTTGTTTTTTTTCCAGCTTTCGCTGGCAGATTTATAGGTACATTCCCCGCTTGAGGTTTTTGGTCATTTTGCCCTCTTAAGTGCCCGGGGAAATTTTTTATAGGAAGAAATTCTAAGACGGCGGCTCACTGCGTGTCTACTAAAAACACAACATTGTATGAAGAAAACCAAGTCCCTCTGCATTTTAAAAGCAGGACAACTTCTCCAGCACCCTGCAGGCTCTGTGCAGCCTGGAAAAATTCGCTTTTTAACGCGATTGTGCCGAAGTAATTCGGAACAAACAATTTGCGGAAAATTCGGCGAAGGGGGACCGAATGAATTTTTGAGAAATTTGCCATCTCAATCTAGATCATTTCTAAATGAAATAAAATAAAAAGTTGGGGTTGACTAGGTTTAGAAAAAGGGGGCTTTTGACCCAAAAGGATTTTTTCTTTGCCTTTTGAAGTGGGGAAAAATAATTTTTTTTTCCCTAAAATGAGGACAATTGGTTCTACCTTTAGGCCTTTCTCTTCAACACTATAGCACAATAGGCTTAACTTGATGGACAGCTGTCTTTTTTGGCCTTGGAACTATATAACCCCTCTCCATTTTTTTTGTTTTTTTGGCAACCCCCATTTTTAAAATTGACTGTCACTTTATGTGGGAAAAACTTTTTGATACTTTTACCTATCCATGTCATTCCGAGTTCTTTTTCCTGTGCTTCTCTTTTGCACAAGAAAAGTTAGTACAAAATTTTGGTCCATACAATCCTTGTTTATTTGTAAAAATTTAAACCTCAAAAATTTTTCAGATAGTTTCCACACAAATTTCCGATATAACTAGCATTTACCATATGTTTTCTGTACATTGGCATCATTTTTCAAATTCCTTATTAGTTTTTTATGGCAGTAGGGGTCTTATAAATTAAGAAGTTTTCCCATTTTCAAGAAAATTTGCAACATTGATTTTTTTTTTAGAGAAGAGTCCAGTTCTAACTTGGCTTTGGGGGGCTGTATGTTAGGTAACCCCATAAATGACTGCATCTTAGAAACTACACCCCTTAAAAGGGGTTATTCATACAAAAATTAGTTTCAAAAAGTAGGGAACACAATTAAAGGCTTTTGCCACGATGTAAGTTGACGGGGATCCCCCCCAAAATGGGTATTTAAACCCCTTTTCTAAATTTGTGAACAAAAAAATTTCCCGTTGAGAGAGCACAGCGCCTTACCTGCCCCTTTGTTACTTAAAAAAACTTCTATTAGATACGACCTGACAAAAGGGGCTGGCCGGGCTTGCGAAGAGAACACTTCTTATTGATGAAAGGGAGTGAGAAGTTTTCAAGGCACCGGGGAAAAAATTTTTGTTTTTTTGTATACGGGGAAACATGTTGTAGTGTGATTATTGAGTTTAAACCCTGCTTTATCTATGAAGGGACATGAGAAGCTTTTTAAAATGCTGTGGAGAAAAGGTGTTGCTTTTTTTTAACAAATCCACTAGTTGTAGTTTGATTATTTTTTATAACATTTCACACATCCAAATTTTCAGGGTCGTCTCTGGGTGGGTCTCTCGCTCTCTCAGTCGTGTGGTTTGTTTACATTTGCTTCTTAGCAGATAAGGCATTCCCCGGCAAAACCCCTTTAAGATTTTTCCCCAAAAATTATTGCATTGTTCATCTTTTTTGTTAAGAGCTACAATGTTTTTATCACCCCTGTTTCTGGTTCCCCAATTGACCGAAATGTGTACTTAACCCCCGCCATGCTGTTTGTTTATCGTAGCGGGGGTGACATCCAAAAAGGGCTGGCACACAGAAATCTGGACAGTGAAGCTTGTTTTGTATCTGATCTTTCGGCAAAAGACTAATAAAATCTACCTAACATTAGTCAGCACTTGTCGGCTAGAGAAGGGAAAATTTTTTAATTAACTAATAAAAAAGAGGGTTATATGCTAATTACAGACAGCTTGACCAGGAAGTGACAGCGCAAAGCTGCATTATTTCATTCTTGCATCCTATGAAACTATGAGATGAGACAACCCCTTTAAGTATTTAAAATGCCATTTAAGAAGTATATTAACCCTCTACAGAAATTAAAGCAAAGTGAAGGGGAAATTTCAAAATCCATTTTATCCATTATTCACTGAAACACGATAGATAATAACAGGGAAATGCAACTCAATATTGATTTCCCTGATTCTACAGTTTTTTTTAGATATCCCATATGTGGCCCTAATACACTATTTAACTAAACCACAAGTCTCAAAATAGAAGGAACAGCTATTGAATTTTAGGGTCTCATTTTCATTCCAGTTTTCTTATGGTTAATTTTACAGCATTCACCTTGCGGTAAAAATAACATGAAAACTTTGCCATGCAGATCAGTATGATTACAACTATCTATTTTTTTTTTTACTACTTTTACACAATATAAATGCATTTGTTAAAAAATTGTTTTTTATATCATCATAACTATATGAGGATTTGTTTTTTGCGGGATAAGTTGACGTTTCCAATGGTACTATTTTGGGGTTCATATGATGTTTTGATCGCTTTTTTTTCAAGGTTTTTGGGAGGCAGGATGAAAAAATACACCAATCCTGGTGTTTTTTTTTTTATTTTTTACAACAATCACTGTGCAGTATTATAGACATGTTAGCTTTACTCAGCAGGTTGATCCGATTACAGTAATACCTAATTTGTATATTTTTTGTTTATGTTTTACTGCTTTTACACAATAAAACACTTTTATTTAGAAAAGAAAACATGTTTCCATCACCACAGTCTGAGAGCCATAACTTTTTTATTTTTCTGTGTAGGGCCTTGTTTTTGCAGATTTACTTGAAATTTTTATTGGTATCATTATGGGGACAATATGACTTTTTTGATCGCTTTTAAATCCATTTTTTTTGTAAGGCAGGGTGAAGAAAACACAGCAATCCTAGTAGTTGTTCTATTTTTAACATTGCTCACCGTGCAGTAAACTTGACATATAGCTTTTACTCCATGTCTCAATACGATTATGGCATGTTGTAGCACTTTTATGTTTAAAAAAGTTTTTTTCTGTTGTGTGAAACAATATTTATGCATCACATCTTCTGATAACCATAAGTTTTTTTGTTTTTCCATATACAGAGTTGTCTAAAGGCTTTTTTTTGTGGGATAAACTGACATTTTTATTGGTACCACTTTGGCATTTATATGACTTTTTTATTTTTTATTTTATTTTATGTGCTGTGGTATAAACAAAAATTACAATTCTGTGACGGATTTTTTAAAATTCTTTCAAGTGTTTGTTGTGCAGGTTAAATATTGTAACAATTTAAAGGCTAAGTCATTTTTATTTTATTCTTTGTGTTTTACTTATTTATTTTTTTAACTTTTTTAACTTTTAACATTTTTTTTAATTGTCTTTATAGTGGACTTGAATCTGTGTTGTTTAGATCACTCTTACAATGCATAGCAGTGCATAGCAATACTGCTATGCGTTATAGCTGTCATTATACAGCCGGGAGAAGTGACATCACAGGCAACTCGGAAACCTTTGTTAGGCTTCCATGTTGCTAGTGAGAGCATCGACACCCACAGTCACGACTGTCCGCGGCAACTTAGGGATTAATCGTCACGTCTGGAATGAGTCCCGATCATAGGTAATAGAGCATGGAACCAGCTGTAATATACAGGTGATTCCATGCTCTGATTGCATGAGCTGCACTTGTGAGCCCACACAATATCCAGGATGTACCTATACATCCATTTGTGGGAACACCTTCCCGACCAAGATGTATAGGTATGTCTAATGTTCATTAGGGATTAAAGAGGGGGCCTGCTTATATTCTGCCTGGGGTACCTTTAAGTATAATCTACTGATGTCCTGATAAGGCCATTTGTTTTTCTTTTAATACACATAATGTAAAAGCCCTCTTAGACTAGGTTCAGAAAGCATTTTTTTTGTGCTATTTTAAAATACATGTAAAACTCTAGTGAACATTTTTCAACCAGTTCATGACCAGTTCATTTACCTCCCTTCCTGACCAGGCACATTTTCCTCAGTACACGCAGGTTTGAACACTATAACACCTCTTTGCGCTTGGTTATTTTACTAATATTTCATCCTTTTCTGTAATACATTAGAATTTATTTTTATGCAATTTTCACAATTTTCTGTGATTTTATATTCTTTTGATATTTGATTCACAGGTGGTCAAGCAAGTGAGTCACAAGAGTAAACTTATTACAAATTAGTAATTTTTTATGCTACATTTGTATTCCGTGTTTAAAATAGAGATGAGCGAGTAGTAAAAAGTTCTAGTTTGATTAGGACCGCAAACTTTAGTGTGTTCGGATCGAAGTTCTATTCGAACTAGAACTCGAACCCTATTAAAATCAATAGAAGAAGATGTTCTGGTTCGTTTTTAAACCTATACAGGTGAGGAGAAGCTGTAATTACATCCATTAACACTAAACTGGATATGTAGAACAACTTAGTTAACAAAATCTGGCTCTAAGAGTGACAGAAAAAAATTGAGAAGCTAAAATACTTCATTCCTTTCAATGGCTAACTGAAAAGATGAGGACAGCTTGCAAGCAGGGGTGTAGCTATAGGAGGTGCAGCATTAGCAGCTGCTACGGGCCCTGCATCCAGAGGGGGCTAAAAGCCCCTTTGAGGTGTAGGAGATTTGGAGACGGTGTGTTACACAATTACTGAACCCCCAAAACTGCAAAAAACTGAGTAGGATTTTGCAAATCCAAGCACTTTGTATAATATATATCCATGTATATGAGAGTTAGGCTTTATGTGAGCCTGCAAATGTCACCAAATAACAGCTTCTGGGTGTGGGAAAGATGCAGCCAGCAATACCAAACTCCCTAACTATTGATGTCTATGAAGAGGAAAATGCTATCTAACTAACTAAGAGCAGTTTGTACAGTACAGAGAGTGAGCTGAAAATGGTGTTTACAAGGCAATACAGTAAAATATATATAACATGGTCATGTGATTTTAGCAGTCAATAAGATGACACCTCAGCAATGATGTTTTTGACAGTTCTCTGTGCTTTGCACTGATTGGATGGCCGCCAAAAGTGTAGAAAGGTGATTTGATGGCCGCCAAAAGAGCAGAAAGCTGCTGAAAACTAAACTGAAAATGGCGTGTCGAACTAGTACTAGAACTTTACTCGAACGAACAGTAAATTTTTCAGTTCAGTTCGAGTTCTAAAAATTCGAGAAGTTGTTCTAGAACTTTTCTAGAATGGTTCGATCAACACTAGTTTAAAAAGATCTACAATAGACTGAAATATTTATTTAAATACAAAAAGTAGCCCCATATTTGATGTTTCTGGTAGTCTATTCTACACTGGTAGGATTAAGTTTCCCTTTCATTTCTTAAAGGGGTTGTCTCACTACAAGGATTGCTTTTTATGTTAAAGACCTTGCAAAAACAAGTCACTTTGCAATATATGTCCATTAACAGTGTCCTACCTATTCAGAAATTTCCTTCTTGTATGGGCTGCATCAGCTCCTCAGGTCGCTATAGCTACAGACCTGTTTGATCTCTCCTGATAGGCTGACAGCACTGGTTACTATAGCTACAGACCTGGCTTCTACTGCAGCCTAGTGGAAGCCAGTAAACACGACCCTGAATTAAAAGTGAAAACAAGAAAACAGGACTGAGGTAAGATCAATCAATGTAGTAAGACAACCCCTTTAAGTACAATTTGTTTTATCATGGCTTTTAATCTTGTTTTCACATCTCATTTCATTTATTGCTTGGAAAGCACCTTAAACAAAATATGACAAAAACAGTCCAAACACAGGTCCTCATGACATGAATTATAAAGAGTACAGATATTTTTAAAGCTAAAAAAGAACAGGAACCAAGGCAAGTCTGCTAAAGAGGGATGCTGTAATTGTAACTTGGGGAAATCTAGAAATATTAGACAAATGAGTGGACAGGTTGTGTCAAGAAGGTAGTTCTGGTGGTTCTGATATCATTAAGTATGATACATACTTAGGAACATAAAGTGAGCCTGTCAGGTGGTTTTTGCGACCCTGTTTCAGTGCAGGATATGATAGAGGGGAAGAAGCTCAGTTCCATGATATTTAGTATATATGTGTATGATATACAGCAGGATTTCTGAGTGAAAGGCAGAAGAAATCCTTATAGGACTCTCTAAAAGGCAGTGAAAGTCTTTCTTTCCCTCCCCACATACAGTACAGTGATTTTCACAGCTTTTTCTATTTTAGTGCATGTAGAGAGAAAAGAGAGAGAAAACACTGCAATCAATCACTGCATGTAGGTGGGGTCAGCATGACATTCACCTTTCTTTTTTAGATATTCCTCACGATTGTTTTGCTTTTCACTCAGATTATATATATATATTTATAATTATATATATATATATATATATATTAATATATATATATATATATATATTTTAAAATAATAATTTTCTTATATGTTCTTTAACAATATGGGAGAAGGAAAAAAATCTGAGCTATTTTTCATGTATGTTTGCATGTATTTATGTGTACATTTTGTGTATTATATATATATATATATTATATATATATATATAATATATATAAATATATATATATAATATTTTTATATATATATAATATATATATATATAAAATATATGCTCAGATATTTTTTTCCTTCCACAAAATTCTTAAAAGAATTTTTTCCAAGCATTTTTCAAGCAAAAAGCTTTGTTCACACGGCTGATTCACGCCGTAATTGCGGGACATGTTGAGAAAGGCTCCTGTAGTCGAAATGTCGCTTTTGGACATGTTGGAATAACGTTTTTTGCATCTTTTTCAAAGAGGAGTGCTGCAAATCTTCTTTGGATATTTATTAGGACTGGTAACTACTGTCCCAATTTTGCTGGCACCCACAGTTGCTGTTTTCTATAGAGTGCTGCCCTTTTTCCTTGTTTGCTTATATATATATACACTCACCGGCCACTTTATTAGGTACACCTGTCCAACTGCTCGTTAACACTTAATTTCTAATCAGCCAACCCATGGCGGCAACTCATGCATTTAGGCATGTAGACATGGTCAAGACAATCTCCTGCAGTTAAAAAACCGAGCATCAGTATGGGAAAAAAAGGTGATTTGAGTGCCTTTGAACGTGGCATGGTTGTTGGTGCCAGAAGGGCTGGTCTGAGAAATTTCAGAAACTGCTGATCTCCTGGGATTTTCATGCACAACCATCTCCAGGGTTTACAGAGAATGGTCCGAAAAAGAAAAAACATCCATTGAGCGTCAGTTCTGTGGGCGGAAATGCCTTGTTGATGCCGAGGTCAAAGGAGAAGGGGCCAGACTGGTTCGAGCTGATAAAAAAGGCAACATTTGACTCAAATAGCCACCCGTTTACAACCAAGGTAGGCAGAAGAGCATCTCTGAACGCACAGTACGGCGAACTTTGAGGCAGATGGCTACAGCAGCAGAAGATCACACCGGGTGCCACTCCTTTTCAGCTAAGAACAGAAACTGAGGCTCCAATTTGCCCAAGCTCATCGAAATTGGACAGTAGAAGATTGGAAAAACGTTGCCTGGTCTGATGAGTCTCGATTTCTGGGGTCAGAATTTGGCGTCAACATATATATATATATAATAGCTCAGATATTTTTTCCTTCTACAAATTTCTTAAATAATTTTTCCAAGCATTTTTCAAGCCAAAGGCTATGTTCACACGGCTGATTCACGCCGTAATTGCGGGACGGATTTCGCCCGCAATTACGGCGTGTGCATGGGGCAGGAGCGGGGGGGCCGGCTAGCTCGCCGGCCCCATAGACTTTCATTATCCACGGCATGGATCCTGCCGGGATAATGTGCATGTCACTTTCTCCCTGCTCGCCTTACTTCGCGAGCGGGGAGAGGAGACGGAAACCATAGTTCTCTATGAGAACTGTGGATTACCATAATGACAGGGAAGGATTTCAGCCGTATTTGCGCGCAGTATGGCACGCAATACGGACTGAAATCAGTCCCAAAATCAACCTTGTGAACATAGCCTAAAAATCTGCTCCTTCTTCTCAAAATATTGCCAAGTGGGTGTGGACTATTAAATCACCAATGAAGAAGCAGCTGTAATCAGCCATGTAAGGACATCATGATAGGAGGCTTAAGGTAAAAAGTAGGTGACCATAGAAGAATCAGTTGTGATGAAATATGAATATCAACTGACATTTTTCTTAATTGTCTGCTGCAATTTAAGCCACCTCTACATGGAGTGTGGCTCATCACTTCCATGTACATTGTCTCCTTTTTAATTCAGTCTAAGTCAACACAGGCAAAATGATCTAACATTACAGAATTGAGGATTGCTGCTGGCTTTTTTTTCACCTTGATAACATTACTTAATTTAAGTGCATTCCTGCAATTGTCTGTCTTAGGCCTGGTGCACATCTTTGTCGGAGGTTATATTTGGAGCCTCTGGTGCAGATTTTGTCAGAAATTCTGGAAAATGTAGTGCAGCATGAAACACTTTTTATTGTCAAAATGATGACCACGAAAACCCAACATTGTAGTCAATGGGGTTTATCGATCTGCGATGGACCCACTATAATGTCTGCGATGAAAGTTTCGAATGGAACCTCGAATGCAGATACGAAGCATGCCTGTCTACTGTAGCTTAGATAAATTCTTTGCCTTAGGCCTTGTTGTCTTCACCAATGATTCATTTTTTTCTAGCTGTATTGGTTATGCTTTCCATTATTGTAAGGATAAAAATACAAGCTGCAACATACTAAATCAATAACCATAGACAATATTCAGATTCTGTCTTCATGGATGATGAGTTAAAATACCACAAAAAGAAATTTGCATACAATTGGGAAAACAGGTAGTATACTGAATGAAATATTTAAGTACCGCTCCAGGCAGGACAGAGAAATGTGTTAGGGAATGAAACAGAGATGCTGGGCTGTTATATTGCATTAGCCACAGAGGACTGCTTGTACACTTCCAATCATATGATGAACTGCAAGCAGGCATGCCAACAAATGCAATGATTGTTCAGTAAGGAAAAGCATAATTTCTGTAGTCATCACAGCTAAACTAACTTATTGGACATTAATACAGATCTATGGCCAAGTGGCAGAACAGCAAATACCAGAATAGACTTCTAATGCGCCAATTTCTAGGCAGCAGAATAGATGTGTTTGGTGGGAATTGTGACCAAACAGAATAATGTCCTGACTATCCATCACCTCCACCACTTATGGCAGAGCTTTGCTGCAGGCTTAAGCATTAGATTATTCACATCTTAAACGCTATTACACATTGCCTGGAAAAATCCTTTTACAGCACTCAGTGCCTATGTTTCCCACTGCAATATTCACATGCCTTTCGAGCAGCAATATAACTATACACTGTCTTCATTTATTTTACACAGATGTTTATAGGATAAAGTTTTATTGAAAACCATTTGGTTTGTGTTTTTAGGCAGGGAAGAAATGTACTTTTCCTTTAGGCATCATAAGCACAGCCTATTTTGGATTCCTATATGGAGACTGTTAAATCAGTTTGGCTCTTAAGCCTAAAAAGACATGGCTATAACTATTAGAGATTGCAGCTGAACCTGGATCCTGAAGCCTCATAGGGCCCAACAGCTGCTCTGCTAGATAATGGAAAAGCAGTCCTATAAATAGCATGTATTGTTGATGAAGTCCTGTAAAAGTACTTTCTATTCACATGCATATTTGATCCAGCAACTGTCCCACTAAACTGAATGCTGCTAGCAGGAATGTATGTGTATGTGCTTGCTGAAAAAAAAAAAAAAGAAGAAGACAGAAGACTGGAGAGACGTACCAATAGAACTGGGTGTCACAGTCACCAGAGTTCCTTGTCTCCCCTCTGACTGCAATATCCTGTTCAATCCTGGAGGTTTGAATCTGGCCTGACTCAGTCTGCTCCTACCTTCCAGCAAGGTGATGGTTAACCACCTGCTAAAGTATTCTTGCACCTGTTGCTCATCTCTCCTCAGGCTGAGATATAAATCCCAGCCACTAGCTCCAGTCTGTGCCTGAGTGTTGTTGTTACTTTCTAGGGTCTGTTTTACTAAAGCTCTAGCCTGCTGTGGTTTTCTGTGGCTCCAGAGACCCTAGCCCTTGTTTTTTGTCTGCCTGTTCTAACCCCTGCCTGTCTCCTGCCCTGCGGTGTGTCTTCCTGCCAGGTTGGAAGTCTCCTGGGCCTGCTGTGTGCCACCCTACCTGCTTTGGAATCTCCTGTACCTGCTGTGTGCCACGCTACCTGGTTTGAAGTCTCCTGTATCTGCAGTGTGCCATCCTGCCTGGTTTGGAATCTCCTGTACCTGCTGTGTTCCACCCTACCTGGTTTGGAGTCCATTGTGCCACTGTGTGCCATCCTGCCTGGTTCACTGTTCCTGAGTCTGTTGACTCAGTTTGCTCTGTGTCCAGTGCCTGGTGCTTGCCCTTAGCTTCCCTGGCTGCAGCTGGTTAGGCAACTGTCATCTGCAATCCCAAAATTCTTGGAAACATGGTATCAGGGACCAGAGGAAGTGTAATATATATATATATATATAATATATATATAAATATAATATATAATATATATATATATATAATATATAAAAATGGTTGTTTGGAACCTACTGAAATGTGATTGTCATGAGGGGACAACCCCTTTTTGAGTTTAAATGGAACTTATTTTCAATTCATATCACTGCAAATTATAATCCCTGTTAAAACATAACTTTTACTAGATTATCTAAAATTGTACAATCTAAACCCCTATAAATTACCACTACATACCTAGATGATACAGCATACTGTGTACTATCCGTCAGTGGAGTAATCGCCCCGATAAAGGACGGCTCCGCTTTTGTGACAGATAATATCACTATATACGTGTATAAACACCTTAAATCCCAGCTATCCCGACGCGTTTCACCCGTACAGTTTTGGGGTTCATCAGGGGATTCAAAAAACTCTCGCTGTGGAAAAAGAGTACGCTATATACAACGCATATACAACCTGTCTTAAATACATATATTTCCTATACAAGTTCAATAGGAAGACTGATACTTAGCTTAGAAGCTGTCAGGTATAAGTATGATGCTCCCCGCAGCTCCTTTTTGGTATGCTGGCACCCAGGATAAGAGGGATACAGAGCAAATCGTCTCTGCTTCCCTTAAATGCCTCTAATGGCCCCTCAAATGTATAACGAACAAGCCCCTAATGTTTCCAAATTGGTATATTCTACTTTATACCTATTGCCGGGTTCCTTTGAAGGTTGATTTACCCGGCGTTCCAGATATTGGACTGCGCATGTCCGGAAGAGAAAAACATGTCATTTCCGGTTAATACTGCCGGGAATAATACTACGCATGTCTGAGAACCAGCCCAGACCATGCGGCGCCCGGCGTTCTAAACGCTTCACTGCGCATGTCTGAAAAGAAGATACGTGTCACTTCCGGGTAGTGCTGCCGGAATCGTAACCATACATATTCAAGGCACAGCTCGACCTCTACACTAGAGCTCAAAATACATGCCTGACTAAAGACTCGCTACAACGGTAGCACAGATAACTCGTCACCACCCCGTAAACTCACATTTATATAGATAGCAAGTTGTTATGACGGGACGTCTTCACCTTAGTTCTCAAGATTTCCCAAAGCAATTACTATACAAGCGACATGCATAGGTTAATAGGGGCTTAAATTTCAGGCCAAAAATTTCGGGTACAGCGTTCCTGTCCCCCAGCTGACTTAAATAATCAGACTGTAGGTAATCAGTGAATATAAAGAAAAAAATTATAATAGGTGGGTGATACATATCCGATTTGGGCAGTCTGAACAGTCAATAGTGGTCCTCTGTGGAGAGTGCGAACAAGACAGAGCAGAGTGAACAGGCCCAAAGCAGAGTCTATTCAATAAAGCAGCCAAATTGCAAAGATTCGTTTAGGCCCCTTGGATGAACAGAATCCATACGATAAATCCATTGGGCCTCTTTACACAGAATTCGTCTATCCCATTCCCCTCCTCTGGGGGATGGTCTCACGACCTCTAAGATGAGAAAACGCAGAGATTCCCATTCACCATTGTGATGTTCCCACACATGTCGGGCTACTGGCGTGTCTCTCCTATTTCGTATATCCCCAGATGTTCTCCCACCCTTCTTTTGAATGTTCTCCTTGTTTTTCCCAAAATAATTAAGTGGGCAGGGCATATACACATATAAAACAAATCCTTCTGTCCTGCAGTTGGCAAAATCACGATTGAAAATTGTTTTCCATTAGAGGCACTTGTGAAGGATTTAGTTTGTAATATGTATGGCAGGCTACACATCTCTGACCACATTTAAACATACCAATCGGTCTCTTTCCAGCCACGTGCCTTGAGGGGGTGGTTGGATGTATAGTGACATGGATCAGTCCATCCTTGATGATATACCCTCCGAGTAGGTTATCAAAGGAGTTGAAGGAAGATATCCTTTTAGCATCCTGATCCAACTTTAAATTCCCAGTATTTTTTAAGGATATTACACACTTCTATATTTCTGTCATCAAAGTATGCAACTATACGTGCCTTATTGTTGTCTTTATTTTCTTGGATAAATCCTTCACAAGTGCCTCTAATGGAAAACAATTTTTCATCGTTGATTTTGACAACTGGTAGGACAGAGAGGAGTAGTTTACATGTGTATATGCACTTTGCCCACTTAACTATATTGGAAAAACAAGGAGAACATTCAAAAGAAGGGTGGGAGAACATCTGAGGGGAATATCAAAATAGGAGAGACACGCCAGTAGCCCGCCATGTGTGGGCACTCTATGGTGATTGGGAATCTCTGCGTTTTCTCATCTTAGAGGTCGTGAGACCATCCCCAGAGGAGGGGAAGAATGAGATAGACTAAATTCTATGTAAAGGGCCCAATGGATTTATCGTATGGATTCTGTTCATCCAAAGGGCCTCAATGAGACTTTGCAATTTGGTTGCCTTTATTGAATAGACTCTGCTTTGGGCCTGTACACACTGCTCTGTCTTGTTCGCACTATCCACAGTGGACCACTATTGACTGTTCAGGAATCTGACCATCGGATATGTATCAGTACCCATATTATAATTTTTTCATGTATATTCATTGATTACCTCAGTCTGATTAATTCCAAGTCAGCTGAGGCAGTGAACGTTTTCGTACCCCAGAAATTTTTGGCCCTGTATTTAAGCCCCTATTACTATTGCATGTCGGGTGTATCAGTAATTGCTTGGGAAATTTTGAGAAACTAAGGCGAGCCGTCCCGTCACAACAACTTGCTATATATAATAAATGTGAGTATATGGGGTGGCGGACGTGTTATCTGTTGGCTGCCGTTGTAGCGTGTACTTTAGTCAGGCTCGTATTTTGAGACTCCAGCGCAGAGGTCGAGCTGTGCCTTTTAATATCGTACGGTGACGACCCCGCAGCATACCGGAAGTGACATGTATCTTCTTTTCAAGACATGCGCACGTGAAAGCTTTTAGAACGTCCGGGTGCCGCACCGCATGTTGGGCGGTTCTCAGACATGCGCAATATCATTACGGCTGCATTAACCGAAGGGACATGCTTTTCTCTTAAGACATGCGCAGTCTAATATCGGACGCCGGGTAAATCAACCTTCAAAGGAACGCAATAGGTATAAAGTAGAATATACAATTTATATGAGAGAAACATTAGGGGCTTGTCCGTTATTACCTCTTGAGGGGCCATTCGGTGGCATTTAAGGGAGCAGAGCTGATTTGCTCTGTATCCCTCTTATCCTGGGTGCCAGCATACCAAAAAGGAGCTGCGGGGAGCATCATACTTATACCTGACAGCATCTAAGCTAAGTATCAGTCTTCACCTGATTGAACTTGAATAGGAAGTATAATGTATATTAAGACAGGTTTGCATAGCGTTGTATAAATGCGTACTCCTTTTTTCCACAGCGAGAGTTTTTTTTGAATCCCTGGAAGAACCCTAAAACTGTAGCGGGGGGAAACGCGTCGGGATAGCTGGATTTAAGGTTTTATACACGTATATAGTGATATAATCTGTCGATAAAAGCGAGCCGGTCCCTTTAGCGGTGGCGATTACTCCACTGACGGAAAGTACACAGTACTGTATGCATCTAGGAATGTAGTGGTAATTTATAGGGGTCTAGATTGTACAATTTTAGATAGTCTAGTAAAAGTTATGTTTTAACAGGGATTGGAATTCCCAACTATCAGACATTGATGGCTTGTCCAATAATGTCTGAGATGAGAAAACCCCTTTAACAGAAATAACTTTAAGTTTGGAACACATACTAATGAGAGGATATTGTAAATATTCTGAAAGTTTAGATTCAAATCTCTCTCCCGCTAATAACAATTAATTATATTGTGAGTGAACAATGATGGAAAAACATTTGCAAAAGGTAAATAAATGACTTTTGGCATAATATTATTTTTGCGTCATTTACTGAGAGCACTGTATTTGGTGTTTCTCCTGACTGACCATAGTGAGTGACAGTCATAAGACTGTGTGCCAAGTCATTCTGCCAAAGTGTGTGACTGAAGGGAAAGCCTGCAGCGTAATGTATGAGAATGAATACTAATGAACACATAAGGAAAGTAATGGCAAGGCACTGAGCTGTACGTACGTATGGCCAGCCATGTGACAATTCAAACTTAATGGCATAGATTAAGGCTAATGTCCCAATTAGCTGGATGACCTGTTAAAAGGTGAACCCACAGTTTAAGTGTCCTGGAAAAAATGACTGTGCTCTATGGTGAGGTTTCTGCAAGGAACTTAAAAGGTTATCAACAAAGTAATACATAAGCCAGAAAACTATGGTGTTCAACATGCCAGTCTTCCAGAATCAGTCATGTGGTGATGTATATAGATACCAACTTATGATTTGAATCTGATTGTACTTCGGTCAAGGCCAATAGATGGCTCTTCTAGTGCGGTCTCTTAAAAACAAGCTGCTTGTACTTTTAAGTTAATTTGAAAATGACAACACTTGTTACCAACTTTTTTGAACTGGTTTGGTCTAGACCAGTGGAAAAAATAACAAAAAAAGTCTAGAACATACTAAGACTGCAAGTCCTACTAGTTAGTCCAAGACAGGAGTACTACATCATGCAACCACTCGCGGAATAGCTGGCAGGACTAACGATTGACCATAGGGTATTCTTGGTCATATAACAGAAGCCAAAATAGGTCCGTTAGTAAGAATACCAGTCAAGAAATGAAAAATGCCAATCTCCCAGAAATGAGACTAGTGATCGTTTATGTTCTCAGATACAATTCTTCATCATTTTGGTTAATTTTATTAGATTTAAAAATTCCACGGAGATAATGGCAATCCAGAGAGAACCTGAAGGACAGTCCGTGTATAAAAAAATGAATGCAGATCAGTATATGTCACATTTGTTGCAAAATTATATTAAAGGAGTTATTCACCACAATGATTAGCTTCAACATTTAGGGAAAAAAATGTCTATTAACATATACATTTTATCGATTTACTGTGGATAATGACACAACCTTAACTTCGGCAGCAACTTCACAAGGTCTTTTGGCATTTGTTTTTGAGTTTTATATGCACATGTCGTACCAAAGCAGTTCATCCGTCTGGGCTCTCCTTTGCTGAGCGGTAAATATTGCTGACATTTCCCATCTGTTTGTACTTTGTGTATAATTACTTGTACAGATGAATGCGCACCTCAGGTATCTGGAAATTTGGTGCACCAAGGATGAGATCCAGATGACATCATATGGGCTGTCCCAACTTGTTAAAGGCATAGTAATCCTATTGCATGTAAATTTTTGACTTTGTCATTAAAGTAAAAAAATATATATAATTTCCAGCTTACTTGAACCTTGGTGAATACAGTCCCTTTAAAAAGTTTTGATTAGTAATCATATCTCACTGAACATCGAGAACGATTTCCAAAATTTTTGACAAGTACTGAGATTCACCAAAGATATTTTTAACACACCATGTTAGTCATTAATAGATTTTTTTTTTATTGAAATCTTGAGTTTTTACGCAAATTTTTGAACTTGCAAAAATGAATATACCCCTCATCAAAAACTACTGCACCATATTTTGGTATGACCTTCATGATTTTTAAAGGGTTCTCCAGGAAAAGAACACAAAAGGGGGAAAAAAAAGAAACTAACAAGATATACTACTGTCAAGAAAAAAATCCTGAAATACCTTTAAAATAGAAAAATCTGCTTGTTTTGTCTAGGGATAATCATTATAGGAGAAGAAATATGGCGCCCAGCTCCTTCCGGTGCAGAAACCTCTATAGTAACTATATAAATTATACCCATTAACTCACCATGTTCGCTATGTGCAAAGCGCTTTTAAAGTACAAGTGACTATCCAGGAACGATCGCTGGATTGACAGCCGGTGGTTCCGTGCACTTGCTAATCGGGGAGCGGCGAAGAATAACTCCGTCCCGGCGTTTAACCCTTTAGCTGCAGCGAATTAGCAAATCACAGCACCTAAGGGGTTAGACAGAGGAGAAGCTCCCTCTGTCCACCCAACGGAACCCTAGCAACTAAATGTGGGGTTCTGGTGGTTGCCATGACAACCCAGTGGGTCAAACAATGACATCCGGGTTTAGCTGTGATGATTTATCCTGCCAGGCTGTGCCCAGCTGGCGGAGTCTGACCATGGGAGGTAAGGGGAGGGGAAGATTCACAGTTCGGGAACACAGGGCAGCATAGACATTCTGCCATGTATTATACTAGAGTTATACCACAATCGAACAATCGCTAAGTATAGTGCTTATAGGTGTAACAATTTGAACAAAATAAAAAAAATAAAACTCAAAGTGTAAAAATATAAAAATAAAAAATACAGTAAAACACGTACACCACCCATTGCCATTACAAATACCGATCATCCCAAAAACATCATAGAAAAAGTGCACAGTGATTTGGTATCAGTGCGAAGCATAACAACCTATCCTATAAATCTGTCATGTTTCATTTAGCCATTACAGTGAATAGCCGGTAAAAAAATTAAAAAAAATAAACATTGCAGAATTTGCACTTTTTTTCTAGTCCACTGAACATAAAATTGGAATCAATGTAAGAGATCAAAAAGTTCATAGTAAAGCACCAAAGCGTGAGCAAATGAAAACGTCAAGCGATGTCCTGCAATAAAAAGGACCTTACAAACTGTATATTATGGAGAAATAAAAAAAAATTAATGGGCTATCAGAAGAGAGATGACGATACATGAAATATTACTTTTTACAACAATAAAAACAAGTTGTTTTATTTTTTTAAACTGCTTTCAACATTAAAAATCTATATGAGTTTAGGTATTGCCACACTCGTATTATCCAAGAGTAAAACTATTAACATTTCACGAACATGGTGCACGGTGAGCACTGTAAAAAAAAAAAAAAAGAAAAAAAAACGACTATCAGGATTGGCTGTATATTCATTCCTTCCAAAAATCGGGTTCATAAGTGATTAAAAAAGTCATGTGTCTGTCAAAAATTATACAATAAAAACTTCACTAAAACAGCCTCTGAACAGCTCTGTACATAGAAAAATAAAAGTAATCGCACTCAGACCATGGTAATGTAAAAACTTGTATTCTTTCTAAGTTGTTTCTATATGTGTTGTTATCATATCATCATGTGTGACAAAAGCCATCATGTCCATTTATACTCGACAGCATGACCGCTGGTTAAAAAATAAAAAAAAAAAAGCACTACTAGGATTGCTATATTATGTTCATCTTGCTCCAAAAATCCTTGATAAAACAATATTTCAAAGCCTCATATGCACCCCATTATGGTAATAAAAATATCAACACATCATTCAAAAAGCAATCCCATTAATCAGCTCCTATACAAAATAATAAAAAATTATGGTGTCAGACTATTTTTTACAAACCATTTCTACTGTGTAAAAGTAGCAAAACACAAAAAACTATAATAAAATTATATAATGCAATTGTACTGTCCCCATAGTAAAGTTTACCCGTCACTTATACTGCATGTGAACTCCGTAAAAATAACCAATAAAACAAGGGTGGAACTGCATTTTTTAACTTCATGGCCCTAGCTAAAAAAAACAAACTAAAAAAAACCTGGTGGAACACCTGTGCACCCAAATCGCACAATACACCCCTAATGAATCCTGAGGGTGTTGAATCCAAAAGGGGGTGACTTCTGTAAGGGTTTCACCTGTTCTGTACTTTGGGGTCTTTGCAAATGCGACATGGCCCCACCAAAATCTGGCATTTCAAAGCCAAATAGAACTCCTCCATTATACGACCCTGCCAGGCGCCCCAAACAGTAGTCTACACCCACATTTAGAGTATTTGCCGAATTTAGAAGAAATAGTGTAATACATTTGGGATGCTTTTATTTTCCAGAATCTTTGGCAATAATTTAAACATTTTCAGCTAGAAACTGCAGATTGGAAAAAAATAAAGATTTGTTATTTTCCCCGCCTACTGTTAAAAAAAAATTTGTATACACCTGTGGATATTATACTCCACTGCATCCCTGGATAATCCTTAAAGAGGTGGTGAGTTTTCCAAATTAGGTTGATTAGGAGAGTATAACAACGTTAGCGACTATTCCCCAAACATGGAATGGTGCCTAAAATATATCCTAATGAAAATGGACCCTAAAATCCTGTAGGTGCTCCTCCTACTCTGAGCTTTGTCGAATAGTGGCCACATATGGGATATCTCTAAGAAAACGGCAGCAACTGGGAGTCAAAATTGAGTTTGGTATTTCCCTGGTTATCATCTACCTGTTCTCAGTGAATAGATGTGCTAAAAATTTTAAATATCTGCAAGGAAAAGTGAAATTTGAAATTTCACCCCTTCTTTGCTTTAATTTCTGGGAAAGACACTCTAATGGGTTAATAAAGCGTAAGTGTTGTTTTTTGAATACCTTTAGGGTGTAGTTGTTCTTACAGTATTCTCATTTATGGGGGTGTCTAACATAGAGGAGCCCCTCAAAGCCACATTAGAACACTGCTGATCCTTTAAACAAGAAAAAAAAAAAAAAAAGAAGGTTTACAAAATTTCTACAAAATTGCTACATAAACAACAAAGCACCCTAAAATGTCCTAGCAAAAAATATGAGAATTGTAGAAAATTGTACGACAACATAAAGTAGACTAAGGGCATTTCCCACGGTTTTCAGTCTGGGTAATTTCAGTCGTTTTGCGGTTTATTCAGACCGCCTGAAATAACCGCCGAAACTTGCACAATGGTCTCTATGGAAAACCCGTGCAGCGTCCCCACAGCGCGGGTTTTCCGTCGCGGTGTTTTCCACACATGGATCCGGCTGCAAAAACATTGAAACATGCACATGCTTCTGTGCATGTCAATGTGGAGACTTTACCTCGGTTTTCATCGCGAGAAAAGCCGACCCCCCTCGCGCCGAGGGGACGGCCGCATACAGGACAAATACCGGCCGGTTTGCCGGCCGGTATTTGACCTGTGCAGTGGGGAGGCGCGCTAATGGTAGATGCTTGTTATTTACTAATTTCTTGGGTATGACTTTTACATGCAGAAATTTTTCACATTCATTTTGATATTTTTCACAAATAAACGAGAAGGATCAGTGTTCAACCAATTAAATTGCTTTCTGAAGTAACAATGGGTCTTGAGAAAATTCATGAATAGTAAATCCATAAAAAAGGTATTCCCTGATAAATTGACAAAATGTCATATTGAAAAAAGGTTGCTTGAATCCTTAAGTCTCACAATATGTTTGGACCATAAAGGATAACTAAACTCCTGAACACACATCCCAAAAGATATTAGAAACAATTGCAGGCACTCCTAATGAACAGAATGAGAGTGCATAATATAGTTTTAGTTTATGTACAGCTGCTGCTGGTTTTAGTACAGGATTTTGCACTGACTTGTAAATATAAAAGCACTGAGAATATTTACATATACATATATATACATAAATATAAAAGAATATACACACTCAATATGAGTATATATATTACACACTAATAAATATATATAAATATATATATATATATATAGTATATAATAGTATATAAATTATATATTATATTATATATATAATATAATATCACACACTAATATTATATATATATATATATAGTAGTAAATAGTATAGTATATATATATACAATATAATACTTACACACTATACATGGCTATAGACACACACAGTGTCCTTACATTCATTGTAAATGGAAGGATGCTTAGAACTGTTTGCATCCAAAAATTGATGGGCTTTTAACAGCTTCCACTCCAAAGAGTTTGCACATTTGTTCTCTTTATTGTTGTACTAGAACAGAGTGTATTCAGGCCGCCTATCTCAATTAACAGACATCAGGACAATTTATGTTTCAATTAATACATAGCGAGAGCCGAAAGTAATGTCAATTAACACTGAAAGCCTCAGATCGCGCCCTTTCAGTCATTCATACTTAGAAGTTGCAATTCAGGCCTGAGTCAATTGTCCCCTGACACCAAGTAGATTTTCCAGTTTACTCCAATAACATTTCACATTGGCACTACAGTCAAGTGGAGTGTTTTTAGGTAGTGATGTACTCAAAGCATTAAACTCAGGATGTGTACTTTTCCTGCACTTTGCTCATGTAAACAACTATATACGAATATAGATGGTTTGTCACAAATACATTTATCATGTTAATAAGAATACATAGATGAAATTAATTAGCAGTTCTGCGCGTACACAGGATGATGGTATCACTTGAAGCATCTTTCTGATTGGATATGTATCTCCAATGCTTGATTGGAATGTTATTTCTATACGGACGTTCACAATGCTGAGCAGTCTATTCAGAATATCAATTGTATGCTACAATCTATACTGGAAATCCCATCAAAATTGTTTCCTCTCATGGAAAACCATCATGTCAGGGTGACAGACAACCCCAATTTTCCCGTGAGATGTGGAACGGAACAGACACCCCAAAAAAGACAATATAAAATAAAACAGGCCATGTCAATTTTTGAGCTGAATCAGGCACGGAATACATAGTGCCGACGGTCCTTTCAATAGTACATGGAGGCCTAGAATCTGTCGTCTAAATTCAGCATCAAATCCACGCTGCGAATCGGCAAGGGTTTCACACATGAGTTGTTCACGCTAAACAAGAGGCTTACATTTGATTTTTAGTGTTACGAAATCAGCCGTGTGAACATACCCTTGATGGTCCTGTGCTTCAAATTCTGGCATACCCAGTCTGTGCTTAGAGTTCTATGTGCTTCCCTCTAATGAGTCCCTCTCCTAATGAACCTTGCCCCTAGTGTGCGAGTGTATGGCTAAGATCTAGAAATTAGATGAGGAGCCTCCACTGGGGCAGGGACTGTTGATAATGGTGGGCAATTTCTTGTACAACATGTTGTAAAATCTGTTGGCACCATCGAGCAGCATGAGAAAGGAAAAAAGTGGACTTTTACTTCTACCTTAAAACCACAACTAACTGCGTTCTTCTTTCGACTTCACACACAGAGCTAGATGGCACATTTAGTCCACCAAACCATGACACCAAAACAGAGAATGATGTTTTGATGTGAACTCCAATTTAGATTCAATTTAAAAAGTAAAACACTTCCCGCTCTAAAAGAAATCCTTGAGGTTTAGTGGCCACGATGTAATGTTGACGTGGGAACCTCCAAAATGGTATTGGTTAATCACTTTTCTAAATATAATGTGGATTACGAAAGAAGTGAAGCCTCAGAGCTACAGCTATGGCTTCAGTCCTCCTTAGTGTCCTGAAAGTTTACATTAGACACATCCAGGGACACTGACAGGCAGCTGATCTGGCTGCGTCTTGCGTATTTGCACTTCTTATCTGATAACAGGGAACATAAAGGAGGCTTCAAGGGGCTGGGAGAAAGTGCAGATGTCATGAGGCTGTCTGCTGTAATAGAGAATCCCACTGGTTGTAATGTTATTATTAGTAAACTTTAGAGACTCTCCCTGCTTCCTCGCTCTATGCCTCACCCCCCTCCCTTCACCCCTGCAGCCTTTCTCCATGACAACTGGCATGCTTATGTTTATATTCTCTCCTGAAGAAGATAAAAGGTAAGGAACTTACTTCGTGAAAAACCCCTTTAAGTAGACATTTTTGTAAACAGTTCTCTTTCTTTTTTGTCTTTTCAAGGGCTTTGTCCAGTACTTGTTAGGATATCTATTAAGTATGGAATGTAATAAAACCACTCATACTTCCCATTGTCTCCGCTCTCCACCGCTTCATCAGTCTTCTCTTACTCCTTGCTTCAGTAGTTGCGATCTCCATTCCCACGGCAGTCACTTTCCTCTAGTGCCGACGGCGCGCGGCGTACGGCACGTCTCACTGACCGTGGCCGTTGCCCCCGGCTCGCGCACGGTGTCCGCACGGGTGCTGCGGCTGCCCGCAGCCTGTAGTCCCGTCTGCCCTCGGGCTGGAAACCCCGAACTTACCAGTCCCACGCTCCTTGTCTCCAGCTCTGACAGCCGCCGCGCGCATAAATCCCTGCTTAATTGGTTAATTGTCGGCCGCTGGTCCTATATATGGTAGACCATTCCTAGCACTCGCTGCCAGTTCTAGTTGGTGTGTTTTTGGAGTCGATTTAGAGTGTGTTGATTTCAGTCTTGGATTCCCGTGTACCAGTCCGCCTGCTTACGTTTCCTGACCTTGGTGCCTGTTTGCCGCCTGCCCTGACCGTCTGCCTGCCTCTGACCACAATCCTCTGCAGCCTGCCCTTGACCTTCTGCCTGTCACCGACTACGCCTCACGGATTACGATTTTGCACCACGCTGTACCCCGGCCGCCATCGCAAGCAAGTCACGTCAGGGGCAACGACCTGGGTAGCCTGCACGCCGCAGCAAGACCACCCGCTTGGCGGCGGGCTGCTGTTGAAAAACGGGCTACACTTAGACTCCGTTTCCCTGGCGTGGCTTAGCTAACATCGCTTGCGTTGCCGAGCGGCACATCCACTCGCCTCCGTTACATAAGCTAAATATGGGCCTGCCATTGCCTGAAATCACTGAGTGTAGTGGTTTACAATTACACGAACTGTAATAATCAATGTCGGCAGCGGGCGAAAACCCACTGCTAGAGGCAGCAAGTAAACAAAGCCCAGGAGATGGCGTGAAGCAGCAGTGTGCTGGTAACAGATTGTGTCAAGTCAATGATGAATTGTGTTTCTATTTTCAGAGAACTGCATCATCTTAACATGCTTAAAACAAATTAGAACCTAGAAGAAAAACCCTTTCAGAGTACAAGGCTATTTCACACGGGGGGACAATCTTTCAGAGTGCATCTTTTTGCTGACTTATTGCGCGAGAGCCGCGCCGAATTACGGTAATCACCTAGTTCTCAATAGCGAGAGCTCTGGCATGATACGCTCCTCTCCCCTGCTTTCGTACAATAGCAATCATATTGTACGCAATGGGGACATGATAAGTGGACATGTCAATCTATTTGCGGCAAATACGCGCCACGAGGTATGTAGGTCTATGGGGCCGCGGGCTGTAATGCGCCGCACACATCTGTGATGAACCATACTGTTAGGGTACATACCCAAAGAATAGAAGTGTGCAGGTAATCTTCAGCAGGAAGTCGCACACCAAATTCGTGCAGATTTTGGTGTCCTGATTTGCTTGGGGACTTTAATATTAAGTAAATAGAATATTTTATTAATATTTTAGTAACCACTCGTCCAATATTTAGCAAGGTAAAACCTTAGACTATTCAATGCAAAGAACTTCATATTGCATAATAAAATTCAATTAGCATCTTTATCTTCTTTATACTCGCGGACGTATCGAGATTCGGCTCTAATTTGCACAAAATTCTGCGCACCAAAATTTTCTCACAATTTTGGTACATTTTAAGGCCAGAAGCTACATAGGCGACATGATATCTAACGAGGTCTGTTGCTGAAGGTCTGGCCTGTCTTTTCTAGGCAAAAACAAACTAGCGCCTCCCCGTTCGCTCTATTTTTAAACAGTCCGGGCACTTTGTAATGCGCCTGAGATCGGGGGCGTGCAGGAAGCCGTGTCGCCATTACAACTTACAAAGCTACAACTGTAGAGTGTTTGGGAAAGGAAATCAGGCGCATTACTGGTGGAACAGGTAGACCACTTTAAATGCGCATGAGCCAGAATTTTTCCTTAGGTGAAGCTAGAAAGCACTAAATCTTAATGACCGTGCATTGTAGAACATGTTCAAAGAATAGGCACAATTTATGATACTAATAGTGTGCCAAAAAAGCGCGCAGGTGGGCGCCAGAAGTCACAAAATGTCGCCCATAGTGTCGCACTTTTATGTCAGAATCTTCAAGTGCACTGAACATTTTAGGTAATCGCCCCTGAGCATTTAAAACCTATAATAGTCCTTCTGCTGCAAATACGACAGAGAACAGTCAATTAGAGGTATTATTGCAGAATTTGTTAAGTCAAACATATAGATATAATGTGCTGCTCACCGTAAGACAGAGTACAGTGCTCAGTGAAAAGACAGCAGGCACCAAATCCAGTAATAGAGAATCCAGAGTGGGGGGGTGGGGTGGGAAAGGGTGGTTAAAGAATTTACCACAACTAGATCAAAATTATTTATTATCAGCACACTAAGATTATGTTGCCAAACATACCATGGTTACATATAATTGTCAGCTCTCATATACAAATTGTGTATTCATGACAAGAAAAGGAAGATATTTGGAGCATCACACTGCTTTCCCTGGCTGGGCTGCATATAGTCCCAGGACTAGCCATATAATTAACCGACACTTGCCCGTGAGGCTACCTTGTCTGAGACTCGTGGCCTGCTCGAGCTGGTGTCCTGCTGGGTGGTACTAGCGACTCCTCCAGGTAGGCCTTGAGTATCAGCGCCGGCCTGCGGACCAGAGCGAATGGGCCGGTAGGCCCCCCTTGCCACACAGCTGCATCGCTGGGTCACATAGAGCCAGCGATGCAGAGATAATGGCTGTTCTGCTTGAGCCGCAGCCTGCATCACACAGGCACCAGTTCAAGCAGAACAGCCAGGATCTTCTGATCCGCGGCCATTATCACCCCCATGGGAGGTCCGCAGCGCGACGACAGACTATGACATGTTCATCCGAGCGTCCAGCATGCTCCGCAGCCCGTGTCCGTCGGACCTCAGTGCACGTGAAGATCACACACCTTAGCCATTCTGGATTAAGATTAGAGTGCAGAAGAGCGAAGGCAAAGGTGAGACAGGCGAGTATTTTCTCTTTTTTTCTTTAATATGGGCTCCCTAGCTACCTATATACCCTTGTCGGGCTCCCAGCTACATATGCACTGTCCTGTCTACCTATTTAATGAGCACAATATGTACTTGCATATCAAAAATTTTTAAAACTTGGGGCGGTCCTTGTATGCCTAATTTACTGGGGGCGTAGAGGACTTTGTCTACCTACCTAATTACTGGATGAGGATATAGCCCAGACTACCTACCTAATTAATGGGAATGGGGCGATAATACCTAACTTAACTACGAAAGATCTGCCCCTGTCTACCTACCACAATTACTGTGGGTATGTGGCCCTGTCTACTAACCTACTACTAATGACTGGAGGGGGGGCTGTATATCTACCCAACTATCTGGAAGAGGCACTGTTAAACTACCTATTCTCTACTGGGGTTCTCTAGTATGTAACTCACTCTTACCTATCATGGGGGATCCCTATATACCTTACCTACTGAAGAGCCCCTAAATACCTACCTAGTCGAGGGTCTATATAGGTTTCCATAATGGGGGACTATATCCTACCTACTGTGGGTGAAATTCTATCACTTTGGCTATCTACTGAGGGGGCTTAAATACCCACTGACTGGCGGCGCACCTAAACTATGGGATTATATACATCTTTACACCTACTGAACGATTATGTAAACTTATCTGAACGGGTAGGGCTATTTACACCTTTATTCTGAGGCTACCTCTTTCTACTACCTATCTACTGTGGGAGGTCTAAATATGCTTTACCTCAGCCTACTGAGTTTTTATATACTACATTATGGGGGGCTATTTCATTTCCACAGGCTTCTTATACATGCACCTTCTTTTTTAATTTCTAATTATTTAGGATCTTATCTACATTCACACACAAAAAACAACTCATCTACCACCACAGTGTCCTGTGGTACTATATGGTGTTGTTTCTGTGGACGCTCACCTACTAGTGGCACACCAGCAGCTCTACATAATTGGCTGGGGTGCACTTCCGCTGAGTTCATGAGGGGATCAGGTATTGTCTACAGGTTGTTGTATGTTATCACAATTAAAGATCTGCTTGTATAAGTGAAGCCTAACACTTTCACTGATTGTCAAGGGAGTGCATACCTGTGCCAGACAACTGTAATGAGGGTGGTTTCTCCTATTGCGGTGTCTTGAATTTCTCAGAAGTCTAGCGAGAGTGTTGAATAAGGAAAATGTTTGTCACACCTGATATTGTTATGTATGCTTGTAGTGGGCAACTTTTGTGTCAGACAGCTTTCGTTTTCCCAGCCGGCTCCTGTGCTCGCATACTACTTCCTTACAGACACCTACACTTGACAAAGTCCAACCGTCTGAAAACTTTGTGACTGTGATCTGTTGTAACTAAATCCATACCCTGCCATACTATGAAACAGAATCTCGCGTTCTACAAATATAATTTCTACGGTTCCCAATAAATAATACATCATTTTAGCAATTTCAAACAGTGGCTGTCTTATGGTCTTATATGTACTTCAATCTTTATTTCCAACCTATCATGGTGTTCGTTTATGATAATACATATCTGCTTATTTGAGGCACAAGTTTTCCTTTCAGCCTTCTCACCAAAGGATTACCTCTAGAATGCCTCTTAAAGCTAGAGGCTTCATAGTGGATATATCAGCTAGTACAACACAAGTACCATACAAACGTTGAGAAACTGAAAACATACTGTATATATAGTCCTAAGAGAAAAAAAAAAAATATGTAAGAATCCGTGTGACATGGAAGGTAGAGGGTGAACATAGCAACTCGGTAATTCAAACACACACACTTTGAGATTCACATCTTCTTGTTTCCCAGTTTGTTCAATCATGAATGAAACTCCACAAGGCACCACATACATATGACATTCAAAACACCACGTGCGCATACTAAACATCTAGGTAAATTTGCTTCACAGCAGACAGCTACAAAACTTAGATAAAATGACAAAAATCTCAAAATGAATAAACTAGGCATTTTTCGTCTAAAATTCTGTCTCAAAAGAGTAATCCACACTGACAAACCAGTTCACTTCTCATGGGTTTTTACAGTAAGGACACCAGGATAATAGCAAAGGCAATAATATAACATAGGCACTTTACAGACGTTCTGCCTTCTATAAGAAATCAAAATAAAACTCATTTACTCTATGACGTTTCTAAGTTGCAACGAGATTTACCTCAGCACCTCAGTATTTCATAAAAGAAACCTTACTTATACACAAGCATGCCTATGTGCTGCATGCCACAGATCTTCATTTCTACCGTCATACAAAGACTTCTACACAATAAGGATAAGATCTTCAGCTTAGCTCTCGTGCGCGGTTCGGAGCGTGAGACACTCTGTGATGCCAGAAATGTGTGTTTCACAAACCATGCAATGTTCCACCATTCAGAGATCACAAACGTCATTCCGGCATTTTCTCACTGCCTCTAGCGGCAACGGGGCAGACGCGAGCAGACTCATTCAGGTCAAAAGATCTGACTAGGGCCTTGATCCAAACACTAAGTGCGTCTTAGGAAACATGCACTGAGTGGTTTGAAACACGCAGAATGTCAACAAGACGCACACATTCACTTTCAATGCAGCACTGTTTCCATATAATCCAGTGATTGAAGAGACTGCCCTTGAACTCACAAATTAACAGCATTTACCATGTTTTTAAGAAATCCTTTATGAAGTAGAACAAACAAACATCAAGCAACAAATGAGATTAACTCAGAAGGTGTCATTTTGTAACATTAATAGCTTTATAGTATCCACACTTACCACCATACGGGCACAATACGACGGATATAATTTGTTTTCCACAAACCACAAAGAAATTTTAAGCAAAGAACTATTTTCTTGAAGCAGAAAGTTAACACCATAGCTTGACGATATTATTTGTAAACTGATGAACTTCTATTTATAGCAGGCATCAAATATTTCAGAACTATACTTGCAAAAATGAAAAACAGAGTCTTTCTAATTAGTTCTCTTAGCTAAGCGGACCTAGTCTGCAGCGCTGTAACAGGATGTCATCACTTATTGTACCAATGGAGTATTCACAATGCTTTGCATGAGCAGGATAATTTAGCTTCGTTTCCTAGCTTCCAAGATACCAGGATCAAAGCTGTCTGCAATATTTAGGACCAGCAATTGTCAAAAATCGGGCCAAGAAAAGCTTTACTTGTTCTGGGACGTTCACGTAAAGGAGGAAGGAAGGAAGTTTAGGTGACCCAGGGGAGTGATACGGTCAGTTTTTTTCCATTCTTTCTTCTCATGTCATCACCGCTCCTTGCATTTTTTTTTATTTGCTACTGAAACGGGTGATAAGCATATTGCACATCGCATCACATCTTGCACCAAATGAGACGCAATTGTGATCATCCTCTTTAGGAGCATCTAAATATTCGCCATATAGCGCTGATCAAACATCACAAGAGCCTAGTTTCTACATCTAGACGTTTTGGAGGTTACGTATAGTAGACTATGCGCTCTATCTGCACAGATTTTACACATCAACCGCGTATAGAGGCAGAAACGGTCATCACTTACTGTCCCATTGGAACTCATAATCGCATAGTGAGCGCCAAGGAGCTATTCATGTAAACACTGGGAGAACATACAGCTCTGTGCAAATGTTGTCCTTGATCATATTCCAATTTACAAACAGCAGGGCTACAATTGCACTAGAGTTACTATCTTCTCGTTAACACCTCTCTCTATTACAAGTACTCTTATCTAACAAGATAAAACACGTTCCTTTAAGACCAAAGTGACGAGCAAAAATACTTTACAATTTTGTGGAAAACTCCAGAAGGCAAACATCCCAATATGATCCTAATAGGCCTCTTGGTGAGATATCGCACCCCAGACATCTCCTCCTATTTTCTTATATAGTCAAGGAGGACTTGGCACCATCATAATTACATAGTCAGGTCATGCGCGATTTTAATTTCTGCAAAGAACATATTTCTGGCTGCTATTTACACACAGAAACTGACTGCTGGTCAGTTCTGGGTCAGCATTAGACTAAAAAGAGGTAATCATGGTGGGACTACTTGTTTAAAGAACATGTTAAGTTGGATTTTTGATACCCCATCTGATGATGTATAAAATGGAGAAGGAGCTGAACTCTGTATCTACAGTTTCATAGGAACTGTTGAGCAGGAGTTCTTACGAGTAAAAAGCTGAAGAACAACTAATGACAGTGATCTTCCTTCAAGTGGTATGTCGAGCGCTACACAAATTATTGGTGTTCTTAATTAAAAGATCAGCTGTGTGGCAATATAAGTTCACTACAACAATGTCCGAGCACACAGATTGATTGAGTCTATATCCTGGTGTAGGAGTCGCCAGCGCCTCAAAGAACTATAGCAGCTGACCGTTTTATTGCGAGTTTGAAGCTCACTGAGCTGTCAGGCACACTGATGAGCTCATCACTTCGTGAATACAGGGTCAGAGCAACAGAGCCCCCTCCAAGCACATTATGCTGTCTGTTACGGAGTTCGTGGGGGCGGGGGGGGGGGGGGGGGCGGTGGGGGTGTGAAGCGGCAGGGGAGGGCCTGGTTCTTGCTTACTGAGGTCGGAATTAACCTCTGTGTGTGTGCCTGGCCCCTCCTTGCTCTCTACACAGGCGATTGAGAGAGTACAGAGGATGAGGCTGATCTGTGGTCAGTAGGATGATGACAGCAGTGAAGTTTGTTCACGATATACGAATCCTGATTGTCAGTGAGCTTTGAGACTATACTAAATAGAACAGACTTCTCATGGAGGCATTGAACGGTTCATAAGTCCTCGTCCCTTCGACTCTGCTGTATTATGTGACCACTTAGTGATTATAGTAACACACTCACATAGCTGTACCTAGGCTGTTCTGGTATTCTGCGATGGAGGAGGCACATGTGTTTGCGTGCTGTTGTTGCTTGAGATGATCCTTAGGGAGATTTCTGTATTCTAGACACAGGTGATTATACAATATGATCACGTGAGTCATCCCCGCCACTGGACATGCTTGCTATTACAGCTATGCACAGCTCCTTCACATGCGCCTACCTCACACACTCACAGATCAGCCCTCTCCACGAGCTTGTCTCGCTGACGGTGGACTGACAGTGCTGCTGATTCAGCATAGAGGCAGCAGATCTAGGCAGGCACACACAGGTTAACCCTGGCACAAACCCCCTTGGCACTCCCCTGCTGTAATAGGAATTTACTTGCAGTTGGAGGAGGAGAGCTGTCTGTGTGCTGAAGGGAGTGGGAAGAGGGATGAGAAGAGGCAGACAAGCAGCTCCCCTTAATTCAAAAGGTCCTTTGCTGCCAGACACATTTAAGTAGTGGCTGAAAGCCTGTAGTTTATACAACTCCTTATCAGGCAAGTTCCTGCCTACCCCAGCCACATAGAGTGATTGACAGCTTTCCTTGTATCAGTGTGTGTACAGAGCAAACCGTCAATCACGGTTAGTGGGGTCAGCAGTACTTTCACGGTTTCACTATTTATTCTGCTTATTACTCAGAAATCCTGCTTCAAATCATATAAACCGGTTTATCCCAGAGCTCAGCTTCTCTCCAGCTATAACATCCTGTGTTAGATAGGGCAGCGTAAACCACCTGTCAATTCTCTTGAAGTCTTAATTTAAAGAAATCCAAAACCAGAGCAATATCTAAAATAAAGTCATTTTACATTTTTAGAGTTTGGGATGGCATTCTGTTAATGGATGTTTTTGTCTTTCAAATACACACATTTCACCCCATGGCAATCTCAGGTCTTAAACATTTTTTAGTGATCAAACTTTTTAAACTTTTTTTTTTATTACAGTATTTCTAGAAAAGAACTTTTTTTCTTCATTCACACCGATTACAGAGATTCCCATTTCTTCCCCAAAAAATTAGTGTAACCACAAATGAAAAAAAATAATTTCCGCCTTGAAAATAAGGGTCTCTCCTACTATATTAGATAGATAGAGATATTACATAAACATATTGAACTTTGAGAACAGTGAATAAAACATTGCAACAAGTGCCAGTTTGACCCTCTTCTCATTTTTAGCAGTTCCAACTGAGCGGCAATAGCTGCTTGAAATTCAGCAATCACATTTCTCACTGTTCCAGAATGACCCATTTCTCACAAGAATGAGCCAGAGAATTCATACATACAAATAACCATTTGCCATTTTTTCTCCCCTTCCTCTCCCCCCCCCCGCGCCCCCTGCATAAATAAAAAAAAAAAAAAATAGGGTGCATACACCTATGGCAATCATACCACTGCAAACTCATTAACATCAAATTATGTCATTTCTTTTTTTTTACCAATAAGAAATGCTTTTTTCCTCTCCTCATTTGTGTGCTATCTAATGCAGCCACCAAATGTGCATCAGACCAGCACAAAACAGTCATTACAATAAAATACTGTATTATATTTACTCTTTTCAAGCAAAACCAAGAAGAAATCAGAGGCTGAATAAAGATTCAACATTGCCTGTCCTTCAGACAGAGCACTACAAGACCTATAGCATGACCTTCATACTCCAACCTCTACTGAACGTAATGCACCATTACATTTATCAAGAAAAAAAGAAGGGGTTGTCCATTTTCTATTTTTCAATACTTTACAACTACTGTTGTACTTATAAAAAAAAAAAAGAAAAAAAAAGAAAAAAAAGAAACATACTTGCTTTGCCACTCTCCGCCGTTTTAGTGCTGCAGCTGCCAGTGGTGACTCCTGGTGTCCTTTTTTATACCTCGGCGCCTCTATGATCGGTCATGGACCAGCAGTCAGCCAGTGCCATTCTCTTGTCATCATGGCTTGCTAGCGGTCAACTTCTGAGCAGCGATGTCAAGGCACATTACATGACCAACGGTATATATATATATATATATATATATATATATACTAATTTGTTTTTTTTTGTTTTGTTTTTTTTATTAGTGCAGTTGTTGCTCAAGACTATTAAAAAGAAACAGAACCTGAACCACCACTTATTAAAGATCAAAGATTAGCTTGACATATAGGGACAGTTAAAGGAAGACTTTTTATTTTAAATACATTGGTCGATACATTTTACTTATCGTCCAATGAGAGCAAGAGACATTTTATGATGCATTTTTGATGCAACACAGTTTCTATGGTAATCTGCATACCAGAACATAACTCTGTTACCTGATTAGCTGAGAGCATGGACAGACTAATGTGACTGAGTTGAGGAGAAAAGCTCATTATCTCTAACAAGATTAGTTTGAGTTAGCAGATAAATCCATTGTATTCACTGCTCACAGCACATATATCTTGTGTTTAATGAAGATAAAGATCTCCTGCTCTTGTCAACCAGAAGCTGAATATGCTGTTCACCATAACTCTCAAGTGTCCCTCTTTTTGGGAGGACATGTCTCCTATTTTTAACCCTTCCTCTTCTCCCTCTGTTCCCTTTAGCTTTTATAAATGTCAGTTCTTTCTCATTTGTGAAATAATTTGATGTCAAATAAACTGACTATTTGCTTAAACCCGCCCTTAACGACCTTTGTGGCGTATGAGTACTCCCCAAGTCCGATAAGGGGCTTTACAGAGGGATCGCTCCGCGACCCGCGTCACCCCCCCCGCACAGCGCACGGATGTTAGTCGGGCTAATCGCAGCTACACCCGGCAGTAACAGCGCCGGCGGGTGCTCGCGCCCGTTGGCGCTGTTTAAACCCATCAGACCACTCGCGGCAAAGATGGCCGCGCGTCTGAATGAACGCCGACGGGTGCCACGCACGGATCGTTACGGTCATGCTGGGCATAGCTGCCGCCGATCCGACGACCGGGCGATTGTGTGGGTGAGCCTTCAATGCATTAGTTTTGTATTTACCAATCACCCCCCTAGTGGTTAAGCAGCCTAGGGAACTAAATGTGTTACACGTAAAAAAAATAAATAAAGTTTAAAAGTACAAAAAAAAGTATAAAAGTCAAAATCACCCCCCTATTCCCCATTCTACAAATAAAAACAATTAAATAATAAAAAAGTTACAGCATATTTGGTAAGCGCCACGTCCGACAAAGTCCGATCTATAAAGATATATCATTTACCCCGGTACGCTACACCGTGAAGAAAAAAAATTCCAAACCCAAATTGGCGTTTTATTTTGGTCATTTTATCGTCACGTACAATAGAAATGGAATCTAAACGGAACTGAAGCCAAAACAGTCAGAGCTGCATTGGCAGATTTCCATCTATCTGCGAGATAAGAGCGGAGAATAGAAAAGTACAACTTATCAGCGGCCGCAAAAAATGCCCCCCCACTGACGTCCGTGAGGTTGTTACAGTACTAAAAGAAAGTTCTTTGAGGTCATCTGAAACAAATAGGCCGCCGTTCGCAAATTTCAATACAAATAGAAAAATGTTGAATTTTTTATGGACCAAAACATAACGGAAACACTCTACCATGTTATGGTATTGCCGGATGCGTACAACACACACCGTGAGATATACCAGATAATCACATTAAGTATTTTACCGAAATTCGACTCGCCGTTATCTAGCAAAACCCCGCAGAGTGTGTTGTTGGTAAGGAGATGCGTATGGTGTAATGGTAGCATGGTGCTGAGTGAGCTCGGGGATGATGGTTGGGATGGAGAGCGATTGTGTTATCAGGGGTGAGTGCAGGGAGCTGGGGTGAGGGGGGTTGGTGGAGAGCGTTGTGGAACAGGGGTGGATCTCGAGGCGTATTGGTTGTATGGAGAACGTCTTGGTGGTGATCGAGCTGGAGCTCTATGAGGGTTGGATGATGAGCTGTTGTTTGGAGTCAGGGGCTGGAGCTCAGAGAGGTTGTATGGGAGAGCGTGTTGTTAGCAGCTGGAGCTCAGTGAGGTTGTAATGTATAGCGTGTTGTGGACTCTCTGGAGCTCAGTGAGTTTTTTGATGTATGAGTGTTTGAAAACAGCTTGGAGCACGAGTGAGGTTGGTTGGATAAGTCGTTTGTGAGCAGTGGTGGCTGGAGCTCAGTGTAGGTGTATGGATAGCGTGTTGTGGATCACTGGAGCTCGCTGCGGTGTAGGTTGGATGGAGAAGCGTGTTTGTGAACTGTACCGGGATGTTAGAGGGTAGAGCGTTTTTGAACAGGTGTGAAGCTCGGAGTATGAGGGTTGGATGGGATGAGCCGGTATAGTGAACGAGGTTTGAGCTGCAGTGAGGTGTGGGATGAGACGTTAGCGAGCGCTAGGCAGTTTTTCTCCAGCTCTTTCCACAGATTCTCGTTGGATTTCAGGTCTTGACTGTGACTGTTTTTGGGTTTGCCATGTTTCTAGGGGGGTGGATTGGACGTGTACCAGTTAGAGTGTGAGTATTTATGGTAACCTTCCATTTAGTAGATTTTTTGTGGCTTTAGATGTTTTGGTAATCATGTAGGTCTTGTTGGAGGGATAAATCGTCCGTTCCAGTCTCATGTGCTCTTTTTGCAGGACCGCTACCTAACAGGTTTTCACATCGCTTTCTTCCAGAATAGTTCCTGTATTTGGCTCCCATCCATCTTTCCGTTGCCCATCAATTTTAAACGGACATCTTTTCCTGTCGCCTGCTGAAGAAAAGCCCAAACTATGATGCCTAGCCGCCGCCACCATTGGTGTGACATGTGGGGATGGTGTGATTCAGGGGGGATGAGCTGTGCTGCTTTTAAAACACCAAACATAAGTTTTGTATTGTAGACAAAAAGTTGGGATTTGGTTTCCCTCTAGTAGAGCCTCCTTCTTTCCACAAGTTTGGTGTCCTCCCAGGCGGCCCTCCGTTTCTTGCCACATGTTTGGGGTGTCGTGTGCCCCAGTCCGTGCCCCTTCTTTCACACACGTTTGCGTCTCCAGGTGGCTCCGCTTCTTCACAGGTGCTACTTTTGGCGTCCTCCCAGGGCGCCCCCTCCTTCTTTCCACATGTTTTGGCGACTGTCGCTTCCCATGGCGGCGCCCTTACTTGGTCCACATTTTGTGGGTCCATCGACCAGGGCGGTTTGTGGCAAGTCAGTTAAAACGAGGGACGTTTTTGTATGGATATCTTTGAGAAAGGCGTTTCTTCATGGCCTCTTCCATAAAGGGGTCAGATTTGTGCATGTAGATCTGACTGATTGTTGTCCTATGGAGCAACTCTCCCACCTGTCCGTAGCTTGGAGATCGTCTGCAAAGTTCTAGGTGTTCCAGAGTGTATCAGGGGCCTCTCGGGCTTCATCACTGAATCAGTTCATTTCTTACCTTGTTTGAGATGAAAGTTGTAGAGGGACGGCCGTGGTCTTGGTGAGATTTGCAGTGGGTCTATCACTCCTGTCCTTTCAATATGATTGCTTGACCCAGGGCGTTCCTGGATGGTTTTAAAGGTTTGGGAAATCTTCTTTTGTATCCAAAAGTCCGCTTTATATTTCTCCCACAGTTTGGGAACATTATTCACTTTGGGTACCTGCCGTGGTTGTTTCCTTGGACACCCCATTCAACGTATAGCTGCTCTGTGCTTTAAAACAGAACCGCGTGAGACTAACACTAAGAGTCATGTGGTATGTTATTACGGGAGGTAACCCTGATTAAAAACGACGAGTGGATTATAATTTTCATCATCAGTATATTTAAGGACGACACTGTATCAAGCAGAGGATCCCACTGTGAACTTCTGGAATGAGTATTGCTGCATACTGGAAAGTAAGGGGCTGAATTAATTTTTGCAGCGCGGCCGAACTTTTCAGGGGATATTTTTCTGTTACCAAAAAAAACTATGACATGTGTCGAGGTCCTTTGTGGATGATGAGGACTGGAGTTGGGGAACAGGATGTCCCGTATGAACTACTCCCGAAATCAGCCTGTTCAGAAAGGAAGGTTGTGTCAAGTACTCTCCAGTAGACATGGATGGGAGTTCCAAGTTTAGCTGAGCGGCGGTGCTGCGGAGCTGTAAGACCAGAACTCCCATTCAAGTATTTCAATGGATCAAATTTCTACCGGGGCCTCTTCACGTTCGAGAATGAAGGAGGATAAGGAGTTGGGTGTTGGCGTGCCCAGAGTTGGAAAACCCCGGACTACTCAGACAATTATGGCATAGTGTCACTAATGGATATGCCATCATTGTCTAAAGTGAGGACAGACTTTAAAATCCATTATTAAAGTGTGGTGTTGCCGCCCGTTCGGCCACTGCCCAAATCAAACCCCGATGCCTGTCATGGTAGTGGGAGGATCTACACAGCAGTACTCTATACATAAAAAAAAAAAAAAATTAAAGGGGATGCCATTGGCTTCAGTCGAAGGTTTTTAATAATAAAAAACTAACAACTTTGGAGCTAAGTATTGAGTATCTGTTTTGTTATTCATCACCGCGTAAAGGTCAATTTCTTGTGGTGCTCTGTCTCACGTGGTAAAATCAAAGAACATTGTGAGGATACTGTAGGTTGCTGCCACTGTGAGGAGATGAAGTGCAAGCGCAACAAGAAAAAAAAAAAAGGGTAAAATTACCTCCCAGCAGTCCTATTACCACCTCTCTCTAGGAAAAAGAACCAGTTTGTTCAAGAAGCAGTCAAAGCAAGGACGGGGAAGGTCAACATAAGTGAAAAATATAGAGAAAAGAAGGGTGTCTACAAGACATGGATTCCATTACTTACTTAGAGGAGCAAGTGAGACTGTTGGAACTCTCCTGCCAGAGGACTTGTCCCTGGTGGACTTCACTAACAGAGGTATTCAAGAAGGAGGTCTGGATTCATTTCCTATGGAGGGCGTAATAATAGAGACAAGATTATAGTGACCGGGGATTCTGGAGAGGGTCTGTATACATAACTAGATGTAATAATGAGAGACAATTTAGTGACCTGTGTGGATTCAGGAGAAGGGTCTGGATACATTTCTAGATGTAATAGATCGTACAAGTTATAGTGACCGTGGGATTCTGGAGAGGGTCTGGAAGTACATATCTAGATGTAATAATATAAACAAGTTATAGTGGAAACCGGGAGGATTAAAGGAGAAGGGTCCTGGATACATAACTGGATGTAATATAAAGAACAAGTTAGTGAGTGGAACCAAAGGATACTGGAGGAAGGTTGCTGTTTACATTTTCTAGATGTAAAAATTGAACAGAGGGAGGGCTAAGATAAAGCTGAGGTGCAAGCCCTCAGGTCCGCATATTTTAGGATCCTCGGTCTTTAAGGTTGCGTCCACAGGGCAACGACTAAAGTATAACCAGTCGAATTACTATCTTGAATAATCCGCTACGACCGATATTTTGTCTTCTGTTTGGATGGATTTGTTCACGAGTTTACAGATTTCCTCGATGGGTTGCTCCCTCTCAACTACTGAACATCTCACTGATCTTACGCCGTCCAAAACCAGCATGTTCTAATTTTTTTTAGAACGCCAGGGTGTAAAAAGATGAACTCCTGAGGCTGAAAATCCATTAAGTGTAGATCTGTAACTGGATTTTTCTAATTAAAGTCTTTTTGTGAAGTGGGATTGATTCCCTGGATTTTTCAATTATTCCGTAAAACCGTCAGAAGACGAAGGACGCTGAGCGTTGTGTGACGGAAGACCCTTTAACTATTCTGTAACAGTTAGCAGAGGTAACTAAACAAAAACTGCGCAGGGGTTTCGGTGTCAGTGGTATGAACTTGTGTGCGTCTAACGGCCAAAATTCATTGTGCACGCGGGGTGATAATAATAGTATTGAGAATGCACCAAATTTATAACTGTTTCTTACAGCGGGTCATAACTCAGGTGGACGCATTGCAAGGCACTAAGGACGTACACTCCCTGGCTCAGGTAAACCATGATGATTTAAAGAGTGCTTGCTAACCTGTTCCGCATGGCAGTAATGCGACATTGTGAATTGTGCCGTAGGATGAAGCTATAAAATCTATAGCTGAAAAATGACAGATCCAGGACTTCTGTCGCAGTGGGGGGCCGCCTTCGCATAGTTCGCATGTAGTTGCAGTGCCGGCCCAAGGTGTAAGTGGTGGACTGGACAGAGGAGAGAAATAATAGGTAAAAAGAAAAAAGATGGGATAGAGTCCCCCTGAAAAATTAAGGAAAAGTAAATGCGTCATAAGAGCCAGCAAGAACGGCTGGAATAATCTGGAATGGAAGGAGCGGCTGTATGGACTTAACTGACAGTACACTCTTGATTAAGGGGTGGAAGGAGCCTCATTGGACTTAGAGGGAACCTACCAAATACTTCAGCAGGCCGTCAGGAACATTATCTCAGATAATCCCTGGTGCATTGCTAGGAAGAAAAATAACTGACAAATTAGTTCCTGGAGGCGGAGGGGTATAGTAAGACAGAGCCCAAAATTGTTCACAGCTAAGGGGCCTACAGCATAAACCCCGTGTGAGAAGGAACCTGGAGATGAAAGGCCCGCCAGATAGCCAGAAAGTTAAAGCGTAGGAAAAAGGACACAAAAGGTGTAGAGCCAGAGAATTGAACAGGACACATAGGGTGTCAATAGCGTGCGGTGTGCCCGAGAAGGGACAGGTGTTGGAGGAAACTAAGTTGTTATGGCACCTTCTAGAGCATGGGGTCGAAAACAGCGCCCACCAGCTGATGGGAGAATCAACAACCTCCCCTCAATGCCCACTGTTGATTAGAATATCACAAATGCATGATGTGGAGTTTGTAGTTTCCCAACAGCTGGAGGGCCGCAGTTTGACACCTGTGTTCTAGAGGATAAGCCCTAAGTCTGGGACATAACAGCAGTAGTGTGATGTTGAAGACAGATGACCTGGTGAATCTGGAGTAGGAAATGTCTGCCCCAGGGAGAACTGGTAAGGCCTCATTGAGCCAAACTAAGGAATCATACCACAGTAAGGGGGCAGTTTGAGAAGACATTACACACACTGAAATGGAAAGACCAGTGTCCAGGACCTAGAGAGTCTCCTGGGCTGCAGAGTTACTGTAGGACGTTTCTCTATGAAAACCATCTACTTGGCAAGTATATCCAATTAAAAATTGAAGATATCTGCTTGCAATGAGACGGACTTAATAAGCAAGGCTGATGGTACCAACTGCTCAAAGAAGGGATGACAAAAATGCGGGTCTGGCGCTTCAGACCAAAATCCCTTTATGTCACCTGCTGAGAGGGGGTCCTTGTCAAGAACGCCCCAAGAGCAGGCACCTGCAATAAACTATACTGGTCAGGACACCAGAGAAGCTCAGACATCAACCTCCTCCTCCTCTTCTAGTGGCATGATCTTCTGTAATTCACCTTTCCTGCCATATAATGCACATACACACACTGCTGAGTGAAGAACTCAACACCAGGTGGCAGTCAGATCTAGCACCTCGGTCCTTAGTAATAAGTCAAACATTACTTGATCGAGCAATTAACATTGCTTGCTTGTTTTTTTTTATATCTTTAAATAGGCGAATTTTTCTCATCTTCCCTTCCCACTGCGATTTGCCCCAAAAAAAAGAAACCGCAGTCAACTATGCCCTTCACTTCCTTGGTTGAATTTGGACTTATGTCTTTTTTTCAACTTTACTAACTATGTGCATTAAAGGGGAGAAAAAAAATCCACAGGGTTCTGTGGGGTTTTTAAAAACCTAAAACCCCCTATCTAAAGGCAGGAGTTCAAACCACTCAGCACATTGATGCTTTCAAAAAGCCCTTTTGTTTTTGACTAACTCAGGGGAGCACAAAGTGGGGAAAGGGCCGGGCCATAAAGAATTTCAAACAAATCAAACACCCCCTTTTGAAGACAAAAAGCTGAAGAATAGAAAGCAGTACATGAAATGCCTTTGTGGTAAAACCCCATTAAGGATGTATGAGAAGTAACAACCAGATGTCTCCATTAAGAACGGAGGAAACCTTCCAATATAATTACTCTGTCCATAGAGCAAGAAAAGCTGTTGTGTAGCAGTCTTACATAGCAAAGGAGAGAAAACCAAATAACCTAATCACTCCACCAAAGAAGGGGGTAACGTTGAGTGGTAAGATAGGTTTACCCTCTAGTAAAAGAGATAGTAACACATCACTTCTACCACGGAGATGCATAATCCTTAGCAACGAAAGTAGGCGTCTGAAAAAGTGACCGCACTGCCCTACGCACCTGCAGAGATGGCGTAATTTACCTGCCTGCAGGAAAAGGCACGTACAGAACTTGTCAGGAGAGAGCTAATTTACTTTCCACAGTGAGGCCAAATTGCATCACACAACCTGAAGGAGAAGAAACTCTGCCTGCATAGCAAGGATAGGCACAGTGCCACATGGAGAAGGGCACATCACATCGTGCAATCACCCTGCTACACAGACAGACAGATTTACCACTTCTACAGGTGAAGTTTGACACATCGTGTAATTACTCGTCCTGTAGAAGTGACAATACTGGCTGCCTGTTTAGCAAAGTTAGGCACATGCCACATGGAAGAAGCCAAATTACATCGCACAATGACTCCACTTTAGGTAGGTGCAGGGAGGCTGTGTAGCAAAGTGAGGAACACTGCCCAGTGAAGGCCAAATCACATCACACAATACCTGTATATAGAGGTTAACGGGGCTGCCGAATTAAAACAAAACCCTTTTATAGAGGGAACATGGCGTCGAATCACATTTCACAATACCTTTAAAAAGGGTAAACGTGGCTCCTAGATCACATCACACAATACCTGTATATAGAGGGTAACGTGGCTGCCTGAGATCACACAATACCTGTATATAGAGGGTAACGTGGCTGCCTGAGATCACACAATACCTGTATATAGAGGGTAACGTGGCTGCCTGAGATCACAACAATACCTGTATATAGAGGGTAACGTGGCTGCCTGAGATCACATCACACAAAACCCCAATAAGAGGGGAACATTGCTGCCTGAACACATTTCACAAAACCTATTATAGAGGTTTAAAATGGCTGCCCGAGATCACATTACCAATACCCGATATAAGGGTAACATGGCGCCTGAATCACTCACACAATACCTGTATATAAGGGGAACGTGGCTGCCTGAGCCACACAATACCTTTTATAGAGGGGAACATACTGCCTGAATCACACAATACCCTTTTAAGAGGGAACGTGCGCCAGAAACACACAAACCTGTATATAAGGGTAACGGGCTGCCTGAATCCACAATACCCCGTATAAGAGGGGAACAGGCTCCCTGGGGGAACCCCATTACAAAATACCTGTATATAGAGGGTAACGTGGCTGCCTGAGATCACATCACACAATACCTGTATAGAGGGGGTAACATGGCTGTCTGAGATCACATTACACAATACCTGTATATAGAGGGTAACGTGGCTGCCTGAGATCACATCACACAATACCTGTATATAGAGGGTAACATGGCTGTCTGAGATCACATTACACAATTTTCCCCACCTTATAT
>JAODAL010026624.1:0-56409 GCA_025379985.1 Phyllomedusa bahiana | reverse complement strand
CCCTAAAAAATATCAGAAGGAAAACCCGACAGAATGTAACCAACTAATTCAAACTAATATGGAAGGATTGGACGTTCTTAATCTGTCTTCTTTCCAATTAAATCAACAGCATAGTAAGGTGTTATCATTGGGACTTAATTCCTGCTTGCAGTCTAACTTTGAAGTTTTCTCTTGTCTGAAAGACATCAATAAGTTCAGTAGGCTGTTGACCCTGAGACGCCACTTCCATGATGTCTCAGATGAGTGGGATGTGGGTGGTGAACAGGGTTCATCGGCTGATCATAATGATGAGACTGGTGACTGTAAAAGCTTAATGTTCAAAGAACAGATGTCGATAGTCATTTTGCAGGATTTACAAGATCAGTCATCCCAACAGATTCCCTGTAAAGCAGGTTTATCTGCGTTTCCTTGTCCTAATCCGGATTTTTATCCGGTATGTTCCCGTACCCCGGCCATGGATAGATTCCAAATGCTTATAGAGAGGGACCTCAGAAATTTATCTGATAGTGTATTGCCAGGTCCCAGACATAAAAATCTTACTGGGCAAGAGAGAAGGGCATTAGAGGAATTAAAAACCAATACAGAATTAGTTATCAAGATGGCGGACAAGGGGGGTACTGTCGTACTTATGGACAAGCACACCTACATTGCACGGATGGAGGACATACTATCTGATTCTACAACATATCGTAAATTGAAATATAATCCCACCGTAAAATTTAAAGCCCAATTGTCCATCCTTCTTCGTGAAGGCCTGTCCATTGGAGTCTTCAGTCAAAGACAGGTCGACCATATATTGGTGGAACATCCTGTTATGTCCATCATGTATGGTCTCGCTAAAATCCACAAGGATCGTGTACTACCACCTATGAGACCTATCGTCTCTGGCATAGGCTCTCTTTTAGAGAGGCTGTGCCAGTGGCTGGATGGTCTCCTGCAACCCCTAGTGGCTAGGTGTCCAGGTCATCTGTTGGACACCAGAGAAGTCCTCCGTGACTTAGGACGCATCGATTGGGATCCCGATATGACTTGGCTTACCTGTGACGTAGAAGCCTTATATTCTAGTATCCCCCATCAGGTGGCCATATCGGCCCTCAGATACCACCTTGTGCGGTTCACCGATCTTACACAGGAGCATCTGGACTTTGTTGTGTGTGTGGCCGAGTTTCTCATGATTCACAATTTTTTTTCTTTCAATGAGGTGATTTATTTACAGACCAAGGGTGTGTCTATGGGGGCCAAGTTCTCACCGTCCCTGGCCAACTTGGTCATGGCGTGGTGGGAACAATTTTACATTTTTTCCCCCGAGAATCCATTTATTGATTCTATTTTTTGGTATGGCAGATACATCGATGACCTCCTGTTTATTTGGAGGGGCGATGTGTCTGCCATACCTACATTTATTTTCTTTCTTAATAACAACATTTTTAATTTGCGGTTCACTCACACCTCAAGTCCGGATGCTATCCAATTCTTAGATCTAACACTAATAGGAAAACCGGGTTATTCTATCAAGACTGGCACTTATCGTAAAAGTACGGCTGGAAACACAATCCTTCACTCCAGAAGTTTCCATCCTAGACATGCACACAAGTCCATACCAGTTGGGGAAATGATTAGATCTAAAAGGAACTGCACTAATGATGAGGATTATCAAAATGAGTGCAGACAAATTCAGAATCGCTTGTCGAAACGCGGTTATCCGGAATGGATGCTCAAGCGTGCCAAAAAAAATTGCAGACAGCAAAGATAGATACCAATTGGTTCATCAAAACAAACATAAACCTGATATTTCTGGTAAACAAAGACCTGTTTTGGTATTGGACCATACCCCCCAGTTTGGTGGGATTAAAAATATTTACCCATACTGATGGAGGATCCCATACTCGAACAGGTCTTATCTGTTGGGTGTAGGGTAGTATCTAGGAAATTGTGCACATTAGGGACTCTGATTTCTCCCAATTTGATTGTATCTGGCAGGCCACAACGAACATGGCTTGCACAGAAAGGATTTTATAAATGTGGACGATTTGCCTGTCGTACGTGTAAATACGCCCTCAGTACCAAAACATTTGCAGATAAACATAATACCAAGGTTTTCAATATAAAAAGTTTTGTTAACTGTAATTCCGAACATTTAGTCTACCTGGCACAGTGTACTATCTGTAATCTACAGTATATAGGGAGTACATCCAGGAAATTGAGAGTAAGGTTCCTGGAGCATTTAAACGACATTTCTAGTACGGCAATTAGAAACAGATCCAACCTTTCTAATCATATCAAGGACAGGCACAATTCCGACCCCTAGGGATTGCAAATCATGGGTATCGAAAAAATATTTCTTCCAAAACGTGGTGGTGACATTAAGCGGATATTACGAAATAGAGAAGCATTTTGGATTTTTACAAAGAATACATCCGCACCGCTAGGTCTAAACTTAAGAATGTAACTAATGTTCCACTATGGAGGAACATTTTAATTATTTTTTTTTCTCTTGTGTCCTTTTTATTAACATATGTATTTGTTTATTTATGTCAATACGATTTTGAGGTTAGAGATTTATATTTTGGTTAGATGTTAAACATTTTTTTTTATTTTTTCTTAACTTTTATCTTTTGGTTTGCTTATTATGTATCATATTTTTGTATTTTCCTGAGGCTTGCTCTTTTGCACCTCCGAGCCCTCCTTCTACTTACATATACGCTTATTGACATGGGGGCAGGTTTTCTCTGTTCCATATTCAAATTTATCTTGTTCGGGGAGTTTCATGCATTGTGCTGCCCATTCCAGTGTCAGCATGGCCTTCTGCTCATGTCCAGATATGTTTTCCCGGCTCCGTATGGAGCAGCGTTTGCATCTCCGCTTCGGTTCATTGTTGTCTTTTCGCATGTCCGGGGTGCTTTTTTGCCGGCCAAGCGGGTTTTTCCTTCTTCGCTCTTGCGGGCCCCTTTTCGCAAGTCCAATGGGTTTTTTATTTCATGCCGCCATTAAACCCGCATTTCAGGGGGGTTTTCCCGGTGTGCAGAGTGCGACGACGGGAAATTAACCAATATTTTACAATGTAGATATTTAAGAGTGGTCTGTTTGTCAGTTTAGTAGGGCTATGACTAAGGGAAACCACATTTTAAAACCCGAAAGGGCGTAACCCATCTTTATTCCTTTTAAGGTTTTTTTCCTAGGGGCACGCTGGGACTTTTTTTTATGCGCTTAAATAAAGAATTTGTTTTTTAACTACTTTGCTTTGGAGATCGCGCAATTCAAACTTTTTGGGAAAGAAAACATTGTGGGTTCAGCACAAAAAGGTTTTTCTGCCCCTTATACCTAGCACGGCTAATTTTTCAGCCATTAAGGGTTCCTTTCCCCTGAACAACTGCAAAATTGGGTGGGGGGTTGCCCCACGTTCCGGGCCCCCTGGGGTCCACCCGGGAAGGGTGGGGGGGGTCCTCGGGAGACAATTAAAAAATTCATACCCAGTGTCGGGGGGCCTGGTCTCTCCCAAGAGTGTGGACAGCAAAGAGCTAGAGACAGAGGCTCGGCCCCCAAAAAGGCTGGGGAGAAGCCAAAAAACCCACAGGACACGGGGAAGAGGGGTGTTGTGGTACCGGCGATGGGCTGGGGCCCACGGATAGACGGGAAAACTACATGTGTGTATTTAGGGGCCAGCCGGCCTGGGGTTTTTCCTTTTAGGGTTTTATTTTTGTTTTCTGTACGTTTTATCCGAGCATGAAAAAAGGGCTGGCTGGGGCCAGTATAAAACTGACCCCTGGTGTCGAATTGCTAAAAAACCAGAGTGCCAATCCGTTTAACCCAAAGGGCGACCCCAAGCAAAAGACCCCCTAAGACTGCCCCAAGATGGTGGCTGACGAGGTGATCTTAAAAAGGGTGGAGGATGCCTTGGGCAAAGGCACGAACAAAAACAAGATTGGCGCAGGGGGGCCCAAAAGGTGGGCAAAAAGCCCGGGTCCTGAAGTGGCATGAACGGACATTTTTTTTTCTGGTATAAAAGAAATAGTTTTTTTGTGCTACAGTGCAAAGGAAGTCTTGCTGCAACAAAAATTGAAAGGGGCCCAAGGCCTGAATGGAAGCAGTGCTTAAAAGAGACTGTGTACAAAGTGGTGCAAAGCTTTTTACACAGGCGGCTGCAGTCTACAAGGACTGCGGGTTTTTACTAAAGGTGAGAAAAGTATTTTCAAATGAAAGGGGAGACAACCCATAAAGAGCTGTGTATCTGCTGCTAATTTGGGCCCCATGGGGGAGTTTGCTTGCCCCACTGATCAAGAAACCCAAAACCCCAAACTAAAGCACTGAATCCCCAAAATTTTTGGAGGACAAAAAGACGGGCTCCGGGCAAAATTTTTGGGGCCAAAGCACAGGAACTAAAACCAATTTTAATGAACCGAGTCAGCAGCCCGGGGAAAAGGCAGACTCCCACAAACCAACAACTTGGTTCCTAGAGGACAGAGCCCAAAGCTGGGAAAAACCCCTGCCAAGGATATCCGCCCCCAATTTTGGCAACGGCTGCCTACAGGTGGAAATGTGCTGGGGGGGATGTCCTTTTCCCAAAGGGCCCGGGTTTTCCACGTCCCAAAAAACCAAAAATCCCCCACAGGAAAGGATACAGTCGTGACGGACAACTCACCTAAATGGAAAACAACCGCGTTGTCCACCCAAGGGGGAGCGGGGGTGGAGGGCCACAGAACGGGATGTATCCGAGTGTTCTCTGATCAGGGGCCCGAGAAGGGGCAGCCAAAACAGGGGAAGATGCGGGTGGGGGGGCCCACACTTTTGGTTGACTGGACGCAGCCAAAGGGCTCCAGATGCATCCAAAAAATTATACCCTTTGTGAAAACCCAAACCAAAAAAGGGTAAGACTATTGCACTGCATTTTGACACTTTTGTGCAACGGCCAAATCATGTACTTGGGGAAATGTGAAACCTTCAGTTGATTTAACCGGCAAAAAGATTTTCCCCATTTTTTCAGCTGGGGGAAAAGGGCGAGGGTGCCAGGCAAAGCAATTTACTTTTCCTGGGAACCCCCCCTGTGGAGTGTGCGGGGGCCGGCTCCCCCTCTGAAGATCTCTGAATATTGGTGGGGGGAGACCCATGGCCGGGAAAGTCTAAACTTGCGCCCAAAAGATGTTACCAGGCCAAAAAAAAGCCCAAGGGGGGCATGAGGCTGTGGAATTGGACTGGTAAAATCGATAACTCTTTGTTCAGGACTTTAATGCACGTTTTTGGGCCCATTGAAAATGCAAAAAAAGGGGGTTTTAAAAATACCTGTACCAATAGCCATTTCACACAGCCCTGAGCAGGGGGGGTTTAGGGAAGCACCAAGTTACCCCAAAGTTAAGGGGCCTTGGTGAACAGGCAGCTAGGGGTGGGCACAACACATAGAAGGGGGTTAGTTTCAAAGGGGCCCCTAAGGCATAGGGGAGAGCGGGCCCAAGTAGCACAGATGATGTTTTTTCCTGGGGTGGATGACAATTTTGGAGAAATGGCGGGCCAGGTTTTAGCCAATGCGGTTCCCCCATAGCAACATGGTTTTTTTGGGTTGCACCTCCTCTGTAAAAACTTTGAGTGTGGTCGTTTGAAGCGTTTGTGAAGTTTTCTGGAGCCAGCTGGTGAGTGTGCCCTCCCCGGCCCCCAGTGCACGGGGTTGCGTACCTGAGGGGAAGCATGAAAGTACCCGGGTTAATCCCATCCCCAGTTTTTGATAACCACCCATTCTGCCCCCAGGGGTGAACGGGCCAGTGTTTTTCCCGGGAAAGGAGAGACCCCAAAAACCGGGAAATAGGGCCGTGCTGCAAGTGGAGGAGAATAGCTTAAAAGGTGGCCCAGCCCCAAAAGGGGGGTGTTCCCTTTTATGATTGGGCCCTCAAAAAAATTTGAAGATACGTTTGTAAAGATAACTTTTGGCAAGGCAGATTCTTTTTCACCCTGAGCAGTGAAATCGGGTGAGGGAGATCCAGAGGGGTGACCCCAAAAGGGATTTTTTAAAGAAGGGCCATGCTGGTGACCTGAAGTCCCCCGGGGGTTTCACATTTTTCAGTGTCGGCTTTTTTTTTCCAGTATTTTCATGCAGGGGTCACAAAGACAGCAGAGAGGGGAAAGAGGAGCTGCTAGACCCACTGAATGCTTGTATGCTTAAACCCAAAGTGAGGGGGAAAAGTTTAAACCCCCCAGGGGGTAAAGAGGAGGGGGGTCCGAAGCAATGAAAAATTTTTTTGGGGGAAAGGGTTTGGAGGAAAAACAAAGATAATTTATTTTCCAGGGGGGTTTGTGTTTGACAAAAAATTTTTTGGGTGCCTTTTAAACCAAATGTCTGCTCCCCCCTACGGGTGTTGAAAGGTGACTGATTTGCCTAATGTAACACACCCCTTTTTTGGGTTTTTTTGATTTGGAGACCCATAAGAGGTTACCCGGGCTGCTAGTGCCCTCCAGTGCGGGGAAAATACTTTGATAGTGTTTCAAGATATAGGATGACCCAATAGAAATTTAGAATTCTCCCCTTAAGAGGGTTACGGGGTTTGTGCAGGAAACATCTCCACACTTTGCTTCGGGGGGGCCCTGCTGCTAGACAGAGCTGGTAAACGAAGTGTGAACAGGGGAATGTGCCCCTCTGGCATTAGTAAAATTTGCCGGGTAAGGGGCAGTGGGAACCCTGCCTTACTAGCATCAAATTTTTGGGGGCCACAGGGGACCCCAAAGCCCAAAAGGGAAGTAATCACCACTAAAGGTGGTCACTAAAAAAGCCAAATGTAAAGCTAGTAACCTAGGGGCGGAGCACCAGGGCCCCCAAGAAATTGGGGAAATGTACTGAACCTAAGGATCATGGGAGGGTTCAGTGGGACATGCGGACTTGTTTTAAAGAGGGGTTTTTGGGGTTTTCCCCCATATCCTGCAACAAATTTGGTAGCAGGTTTGGGCTCATACCCCCAAAAACGGCCATAGTGGATAGCAACTTTTGAGAAGTCGGGCTGTCTTTACAGCTTCTGATGAAAGATAGTTGGTTGCGGGTTTCCAAACGGGAGTCTTTTTTTGAGACCAAAAGGGGGAAGCCCACTGCCCAGTGGGCGCAATCCCAAAGGCAGTTTGTGTGAGGAAAAAAAGGGTTTTTAAAGGGAGATACACGATATTGGGGTTTGTCAATAGTACCCCCAAGAAAGTCCCCATGCGGACTGAAGGGAAGGGGCTTCAAGGTGGCAGAGCAAAATATGCCCTGGTACCCCTCTATAGAAAGTGGCTTTTGACCGGCCCGTCGCTGATTGTAGGGGAAGCGTGCTATGAGCCCCCCAGCTGAGTAGTACGTGAAAAATGTTTCCCCTGCCCCCGAGGGAAAATAGGGGGAAAATGGGTTTCCCCAAAATAGGGGCTTTGACCCCTGAAAAGGGTTTTTTCAGGGGGTTTAAAATCCTACGCCTTTATCAAAAGGGGGGGGGTAAGTCCCCCGAGCACCTTAGGTGGGCCCCCCTGGTTCTTTCCACAGGTTTTGGGTACGTGCCACTGAGACCTTGGGCCCCGGGTGGGGGAAACCAGGGATTGTCCCGGCACACATTAGTTCTGACCCCCCTTTTACCTAGCCCCGGTAATTTTTCAGCCATTAAGGGCTGGCCTTCCTGGAAAACCTGCAGATGGGTGGGGGTTTTTTCCCCACGTTCCAGGTCCCTAAAGGTCCAGCCCAGGGATTGGGGAAAGTCTCTTGGGGACTATTAAAGATCTCATACTCCAGGTTTATTTAGGGGGGGGTGGTCCCCGCAAACCCGAGGTGGAGCAGCAAGGGGGCTAAGACAGAGGCTTGGCCCCCAAGGCGAGGAAAGCCAGAACCCCAGGACACCGAGTAAAAAGAGTGTTTTTGGTACTCGGCGATAACGGGGCCACGGGTAGACAGGGGCTAAAATGTGGTGTTAGTGGCCAGGCCGGGCCCGAGGTTTTCGTTTATGATTTAAAGTTTTTTTTTCTTTAAGTTTTTCCGGGGCAAAAATAAAGCTGGGTGCGGCCAGTATAAAACTGACCCCCCGGTTGTCGATGTGCTATATACCGGGAAAAACCAATCCGTTTTAAAACCCCAAAACCATCCCAGAGCTAAAGACCCCTAAAAGGGTGTCCAAGATGGCGGCTGGACGATTTTAATCTTTCAAAAATTTTATAAAAAAAATAGTATTGCCAAATCGATCGGCCCAAAAAGAAAAAAAAACTAACTTGTCACATATACTGCACTGTGAGCGCTGTTAAAAAAAACCAAGAAAAATTGTACTAGGATTGCAGTATTTTCTTCACCCCGCCTTTCAAAAAATGGATTTAAGACTGCTCAAAAAGACTTGTCCCCCCAAAAAAATATAATAATAAAAGCATCAACTTATCCTGCAAAAAAAAAAGCTTTCCCATACAGCTCTGTACACAGAAAAATAAAAAAATTATGGGTTTTTTAGTCTATGGCATGCAAAAATGGTTTTTTCCCCCATGAATAAAAGTGTTTTTTTTGTGTAAAAGCATAAAAAAAAAAAAATAAAAAATTTGGGGGATCTCTGTAATCGTATCAATACCGGATGGGGACCGCTGTAAAAAATAAAAAAAAACTACCAGAAAGCTGTATTTTTTTTCAAAAAACCTCACAAAAACCTTTATAAAAAGCAATCAAAATGTCCCTAAAAACCCCCTAATGAAGCAATAAAAACATCAAATCAAGCCCATAATCCCCTTTAAAAGATAAAAAAAAATTTTTGGCGTCAGAAATTTTGACAACATAAAAATGCAAAAATTTTTTAAACCAATTTTTATTGGGGTTTTAAAAAAAAAAAAATTATAGAAAAATTTAAAAAATCATTGCAATTGTAAAGGGCCCCCGTTAAATTATTTACGTCATTTATACTGCACGTGAAACCCGTAAAAGTGAACTCAAAAAACCCAAAGGCGGAACCCGCGTTTTTTTCCCCCAATTTTTTTAAAAGCCCAATTTCAAAAAAAAAATATGGAACACCCCCGGGGCGCCCAAAATGCACAATACAACCCCCAAAGAGACCCATGAGGGGGTTTTAAAAAACCAAAATTTGGCGACTCCTGGGAATTTCACCTTTTGGGGGGGGGGGGGGGGGGGGGGGGGGGGGGGGGGGGGGGGTTTTTTGGCATTTTGGGGGCTTTGCAAATGCAAATTGGGCCCCCCCAAAATTTGTCTTCCAAAAACCAAATAGCGCTCCCTCACTTGTACGCCCTGCCCTAAGCCCAAAAAGCAGCTTACACCCAAAATATAAGGGGAAAATTTTGAATCTTGGGAAAAAAATTTCTTTTAAAAAATTTTGGGGGGCTTTTTTCCCCGGATTCCCTGCAAAAAATTTTTAAAATTTTTACTTAAAAATTTTTGTTTTTAAAAAAAAAAATTAATTTTTTTAAATTTTTATAGCCTAAAGCAAAAAAAATTTGGAAAACCTGTGGGGGCAATATACCCCACTACACCCCGGTATATTCCTTAAGGGGGGGGATTTTTTTAAAATAGGGATTTTTTTGGGGTTTTTTTAAATTTTAGCCCCTTAGGACATCTCAAAACCCTTTAAAGGCGCCCAAAAAAAAATCATAATGAAATTTAAACCCAAAGTCCCGCCCGGGGCCCTCCTAAATTTGAGGCTTTTGGTTGACCAAAAATCTCTAAAAACGGGGAATTTGGGGGGAAACAATGTTGAGTTATAATTTCCCTGGTACCCCAGGGTACCGGTTCCCCGTTAAAATGGAGAAAAAATTTTAAAATTTAAAAAAAACCCCACTTTGCTTTTTTTTCTGTTAAATACCCAAAATGGCTTATAAACTTTTAAATCTGTTTTGAATACTTTAAGAGGTTTATTCCCCCTTTGATGGAGTCATTTATGGGGGTACTAACATGCCGAAACCCTGGAAGCCCCATCAGAAGTGTTTTTTATTGTGTAAAACATAAATTTTTCGCCCGGGGAACAGGCTAAATTTAAAGTTCTCTAAAGAACAAAGAATTACCTAATTGCGAATGTTTTCCGCATATAAAGCCAAAAAACCCAAAATGCATCCCCAATTTTCGCGTGTGAACATAAAACCCTTTGGGGCTGGTTTATGCATCTGCACTGGATGCAGTTGTATAACACCACAGATACCGTAGTCAATACTGACCATAGCTACTAAATGATTTTTTCAAGGGGAAGGGGGCCAGGGGGCCCAGCAAGGGGACCCCGGATTCGGTGAAAAAAAAGGGCAAAAATGACAGAAAGAAAAAAGCAAAGTCCTAAAGTTGGAACGAAATAAAAATGCATAAAAAAAGAATCCTGTGGGAAAAAAACAACAGTCAGAGCACACACAGATGAGTGAGGCCCTGACACTGGTCCCAACTTTTGTCCCTGAATTTTGGGGAACCCAACTCCTTCCCAAACGGCCCCCAAACCAAAAAACTCAAAGGGCTGCCCCTGATAAATGGGAAAACAAGACAAAGACAAAAAAAACACAGAAAAAACAAGGGGAATCGGGGAGGCCCAATTCCTAAAAAACGGGGGGCGCAGTAAAAAAAACTGAGACAAAAGAATAACCCCGGGAAACCCAACAAAAAGGGCAGAGAGCCAGAAAGGGCCCAAAAAAAAAATAAAGGGGGAACTATAGGGAAAAAGGAAAACCCTTAAAACAGGGATCAGGGAAAAACTTTTATGGTTTGACAGCCTGACATAGGGTAAGTTTCGCCCCCCCCCCCCCCCCCCCCCCCCCCCCCCCCCAAACCCCCCCCCCCCCCCCCCCCCCCCCCCCCCCCCCCCACCCCCCCCCCCCCCCCCCCCCCCCCCCCAAGGGGTGCATGAGAATTACCAAACTGTTTCCCCTTTAACCCCCCGCCACACGGCACAAGGGGGGGGGACCCTGGGGGGACGAGAGAAAACACGGGCCCCCCCACGACCCTGACCGGGTAGGAGAGATCCGTTTACCCACACGGTTTAAACGGAGGCCCGCTACCAATAGGGTGCCCCCAGTTTTTTAGTTTGGTTATAAACCGGTCCGTTACCGACTTTAAAAAAAAGGCCCCGGAATCACCTTGGGGCTATAATTATAGACCGAGTAACAGGTTTGTGAGGCCGATAATCAAGAAATTAACTGATAAATTTTTATAGATTAAATTCGCTTGGGGGGAAATAGAAATAATATGTAAAAGATAATATATACAGGTAAGAGTCAGGGGTAAAAATCGAGATGGTCCCAGACAAAAGGCGTAAATGATCCAGTTACCTGAACTGGTTGGTCGGGCCCACAAGGGGGGGGGCTTATGTGCCGGGCCCTCTCGTGGGGATCCGGGAAATGCTTAGGTACCCCCCCCCCCGAATGCAACAAGGGGCTACCTGGGGCTCCTGCTTTATCTGTAATGGGAACCCAGTGCACCCCCCTACACCCCCCACACACCCTGGGATGGTCTAAAAAATCCCCCCGTTTGGCCATCCCATTTTTTGAAAAACCAAAATCCATACCGGGGGGCATTGGACAGAAGGAACAGGGCACACGAACCAGCGGGGCCAACGCTACCCCTTACCAAAATCCTATCCTAGGGCCCCCCAAAAGCCCCAGCTTTGGTTTTCCCGGGCCCCCCTGTCTTGGAAAAGGGGGGGTGGCTATGTCACGGGAGTTTTTTTAATTTTTTTAACATACGAAACCGCCATATCCCCGGATAAGATTCTTCATAAATCTTTTGAATATCGAGGCGTATTTGGGTTGGTTTTCATTAATCTTTGTTCTTGGGGTTGGAGAGTGACATTGTTTGGGTCAATTAATGGAAAGGAGACCCTTTTTAATTTGTGCAGATCTCCCCCGGGGGGGGTTTAGGGAAAGGGTATTTATAAGGGTCTGAGCTGGGAAAATTTTAATGTGTAAATGGGGCTTTGTGGGTTGGTGTGATTTGTGCCATCTGCCTGATTATAATTTTCAGGAGAGATGGCTTGTATATTGAGTCAATTTTCCTACAAGGCAAAAGAGAAAGGGAAGCAGAGTTTATAAATAGGGAAGGGGAGGAAGAAGAGCAAAAATGATAGGAAAAAGGAACTGTAAATCCCCAAGAAAACCAAAGTTAACCCCAAAAGTGGGGAAGGTTTCTAGCCAAGCGTTGGCCAGAACAATTAGAGGCAGCTTGTCCTCGGCGCACCCCGGAAGGCAAGAATCCCTTCCCGGGTTGCTGTGACGACGATCCCGGCCGTGCCCTGGGGGCAGGGCCCCGGCATTGAGCAGTTGTCATAGAACCCAGTCTAGAAACAACATGCATTATTCCTATTAAAATAGAGATCCAAAATCTCTATTCAAATCCCCTAGGGAAAAGAAAAATAAAAAGTAAAAAATGAAAAAAAGTAAAAAAAAGGGAACACAAAAAAACACAAACACGAAAAATAAAATAAAAAAGTACCCCCGCCCTTTCCTCTTTACAAACCCAATCCCCCCAAAAAAGATCAAAAAAAAAAAAGTACCCTTTTTTGGTATGCCACTGCGAAAGACCTCCCTAAAAAATCTGAAAATGTTAATTACCCCTAGGGGTGAACGCCGTAAAAAAAAAAAAAAAAAAACAATCCAAAATTTAAAGATTATGTTCATCCCCGCAGCACATAAATGGAATAAAAAGTGATCAAAAACTCTAAAAACGCCAAATTGTCCAATTAAACGTCATTTTAGCAAAAAAAAAGCCCTTTATCAGCTTGTATACGGAAAAATAAAAAATGTATAGCCCAGAAATAGCGATGCATAAATATTTTTTTTACACACAAAAAACACTTTCTTTTTTTTTTAAAAGTGCTTCACAAAAAAAAACTTTTATAAATAGGGTATCGCAAAATCGTAGCCCCCAAAGAAAAAGTAACTTATCCGGTTTTCGACGGTGAGCCCTTTAAAAATAAAAAAAAAAACCTACTAGGATTGAGATTTTCTTCCCCCGGGCCTCCAAAAAATGGTTTAAAGCGTAAAAAAAAGCCTTGTCCCCCAAGAATGATAAATAAAACGTCAATCATCCGAAAAAACAAGTCCCTACACACCCCAAAGCACAAAAAAATTTTTAAAAGTTATGGCCCTCAGACTATGGGATGCAAAAACGTATTTTCCGGGTTTGAAAAAAAGTGTTTTTATTGTAAAAAGCTAAAAATAAAAAAAATATACAAATTGGGAAATGGGTGTAATCGAAATGCCCTTCGATAAAGCTCCATGTCATATATCCCGTCATGACCGCTATAAAAAATAAAAAAAAAAAACACTACCAAAAAAAAGTGAACATAGATCATATGCACCCCCAAAAGGTACCCCAAAAAAAACTTAATATCCCCCCAAAAAAAAAAGCCCATACACAGCTTGCAACGCAAAAAAAAAAATTGGACAGGAAATAGGGCAACATAAAAACGAATTTTTTTTAACTATTTCTACTGTGTAAAAGTAAAAAAAAAAAAAAACTAATAAAATCATACATTTAATTGTACCCCCAAATAAATTATCACCTTTACAGCCGGGGAAAGTGTAAAATTGAAACCAAAAAACAAGAAACTGGTTTCCCCCCCCATTTTTATTTCCCAATGTAAAAAAACCTTGGGAAAGTGCATCCAAAATCCCGTCACCCCCAGATGAATCCCCGATGGGTGTTAAATCCAAAATGGGGGATTTGGAAGGTTTTTGCCCGTTTTGTACTTTGGGGGCTTTGCAAATGCGACATGGCCCCCCCCAAAATTCGTTCCAAAAACCCAAATAGCGCTCCCCTCCCTTATAAGCCCCGCCATCGCCAAAAAAGCAGTTTCCCCACATGTAGGGGATTGCCGCTTGGGAAAAATTTTTTCAAAATTTTAGGTCTTTTTTCCCGGGTTCCTTGTATATATGAAACTTTTTTAAACTAAAATTTGCATATTTTTTGAAAAAAAAATTTTTTTTAAATTTTTTACACCCTTTTCTAAAAAAAAAATTTGTGAAAACCTTTGGGGGCTATATAAAAGCACCCCTTTGGGAAATTTTTATTAAGGGGTTTAGTTTCCAATACGGTTATTAGGGTGTTTTTTTAATTTTAGACCTTAGGGTCCCCCAAAACCCGAAATGGCGCCTGAAAAAAATCGTATTGAAAATAACCCCAGAGTTAAAATAGGTGCTCCTCCATTTGGGGGTTTTGGGGAGCCAAAAAATGCACTAGGGCCCCAAAATGGGGTATCTCTAAAAACGCAGACCCGGGGGAATTTAAATTGTTGCAAAATTCCTAGTAAAATTAGTATTCCCTGAATAATGGATAAAATTGAAAAACGCAAAAAAAGTGAAATTTTGAAATTTCCCCCCACTTTTTCTTTAATTTTTTTGAAATATCTGAAGGTTATCAAATTCCTAAATAGTGTTTAAAAAAACTTTTTAAGGGGTTATTTTTTAGATGCCCTCATTTTGGGGGGATTTAAACAGGCCCCTAAAGCCCCGTCAGAATGGAGTGGTCCCAAAAAAAATGTTATTTCAAATTTTTTGAAAAATTTGAGAAATTGCTAAAATTTCTAAGCCCCTAATGTCGTAAAAAAAAAAAAAAGACTTTAAAAATGATGCCCCCCCTATATGGACATATGGTAGATCGTTATAAACTATTTTTTTGGTAATAATTATTGTCTTGCACGCAGAAATTTTGCAACTTTTCAAAATCCAAATTTTTAAATTTTAAAAATTTTTTTATTTTTCACAAACAAACAAGGATTGTAGGATAAAAATTTTTACAATTAAAGCACAATTGTCCAGAAAAAATTCTAAAAAACCAGAATAGGGGAAAAAAAGTAAAAAATTATTTTAATAAAAATTAAAAGTCAGATTTTCAAAAATAGGGGTGTTTGAAGGGCAAAAAAAGGCTGGGTCCTTAAGGGGTTAATATTAATTTAAGGGTATGTTCACACACCGTTTTTGGACATGTTTTTGATCCGCAAATCATATTCAAAAGTGCTGCGTAAAACACATCCAACACACACCAAAGTGTTCTGCGGGTTTGGATGTGTTTTTTTTTTCGCAGCAGAAACGCGCCTTATAGTTTTAAATAGGACGTCTGCTGCGTCAAACGGATGAGGAATTGACATCGATCCGAAATACACATCACAAAGACACATGTAAAACACACATCGGCAATCACTCGATGCACATGTAAAACACACTGCACATTGTTAAATGCATGTTTGGGTCCGTTTAGGGTCAGAAACACAGATCCAAACACGCATCTAAGAAACGCCGTGGGAGCATTCCCCAACTATAATGATCGGCAGAATAATGTTAACTTTCAGATGTGTCCACACTTATCCCTAAATTGAAAGTTATACAGGGCATCAACTAATTCAATACAGTCTTGCACATTTCAGTAGAAAAAAGTAAATGTAATGCTATGTTTACACCATGTTTTTTGTGTACAACTGAAGTATTCTTTAGCATATATCTCTGATGTGTGCCATCATATAGTGGTATACGTTGGCCATTATCCGCAATGCAAAAATAAAATTGTATAATATATAGTTTATTTTTCTTGGCCTCATGTGTTGTCCGACAAGATAATTAAAAGAAAAAGTATGCTGGCATACAGTAGCGTTACAAAAACAAGTGACCACATAGATGTTAATGTATCACAGAGACTGGAAATACGGTAATGCATAAACCAGAGAACCTAAATATAACATCTTGTCACAATAAGGTACTCTATAGAGCTTCATGTTTTTATAAGAATTGCCAAATATGTAAAAAATAATTCTCCTCTTTATTTCAGAGCAGAGCTTGTTTTGCCTACTTCTTTACTTTTTTTTCTGGCTTTTCATGTTCAAGAAATTGCTATGTACTATGGTTATGTAAAGGTTTTGCACACAGCTACTATAAGTTAGACAGCAGGATGGCCATGCAGCCGCTAGAGAGAGCCGTTTCCTTTTTTACACTCATCTCAGGAAGAGAAAACTGAGCAAGCAAGGATTTGAAAGGACAGAAGCAATATACAGTAATGGTGTGATCATCTGACAACATACTGTGCAAATGGAATCCAGTACTGTAGAATAACTTCAGGCAATAGATTATTTGAGAGGCACCAACAGGTCATGGCTAGAGACAAAGAGGTTTTAATTTTTTTAAATTTATGTTTTATTCTCAAAACCCCCAATGCCACTGATAAAACAACACTACATAAACAATTATCACACTACTAGGTACAGTGATTGGAGAGAGGGCAGTGGGCGTCTGTTATACAGATATGATTGCTTTCTGAACAGCGCACGTGCCGAGCAGCCTAAAAAGCTATGGAACGTGTGCCTGCAGCTACATCTACAGGAGCTGCCCACTGCCCTACCCAAAAATATGGAAAGTGATGATGTTCTAATTACAGTATTACTGGTATACAGATATGAATGGAACATCAACTTGCTTTACACCCCATGGGTGCTGGCACATTTAACAGCTGGGATCAGAAATGATGTAGATCCTTATCAACTGCAACATATGAGGGTTTAACCCAGGCATCCTCAAACTGCGGCCCTCCAGCTGTTGGGAAACTACAACTCCCATCATTTCCACTGTTATTAGATTATATAAATACATAATGGGAGTTGTAGTTTCCCAACAGCTGGAGGGCCGCAGTTTGAGGATGTCTGGTTTAGCCCCTTAACGGCACAATTTTGACCTTCCTGACACAGCCGCATTTTTGAAGTCTGTCGTGCCACTTTATGTGGGAATAACTTTTTGATACTTTTCAAGCTTGTCCCACGGCATGTGTTTTCAGGTGGATTTACAGACGGTTTTCGGATTTGTAAACACTGTCAACCTTTTGTATTGACTCAAATAGAAAATCTGTGCAGTAGTTTACACTGTACAGATTTTCTACCGGATGTTTTGTGACACCGCCGACGTTCCTAAAAACTTAGAATATGTTCATTCTTCCACTTGGTTTTCGGGTATAACATGAACATGTGAGTGTGAGGGGGAACGGCTTGAATCCACAAACCGCAGACAAAAGCCGTCCCCTATGTGCCAATAAAAGACCAGATACCTGTCGGATTTGGTCTGTGCCGTGTGAACGCACCCTTACCTATTCATGTGATTCAGAGATTGTTTTCTCGTGACACATTTGGCTTTAATTTAATAAGAAATTTTGGCCCATACAATCCTGGTTTGTTTGTGAAAAATTTTAAAATGTTGTGATCATTTTGAAAAATTAGTCATTTTCAAACGTCAAATATTTCTGTGTGTAAGACAGTTCCACGCAAAATAGTTTATAACTAGCATCTACCTTATGTCTACTGTAGGTTGTCATCATTTTTTAAATGTCTTTTTATTTCTTTACAACATTAGGCTTAGAAATTTTGTAGTATTTTTTCACATTTTGAAGGAAATTTACAACATAGATATTTTTAGGGTCCAGTTCTGACGTGGATTTGATTGGTCTGTATGTTTGTTACCCTCATAAATGACTCCATCTAAGAAACTACACCCCTTAAAGTATTCAAAACAGCATTTAGGAAGTTTATTAACCCACTAGGTGTTTCACAAAAATTAAAGCAAAGTGGAGGTGAAATTTCACTTTTTTTTTTGCACATTTTCAATTTTTATCCATTATTGACTGGAACACTGTAGATAACATGGAACTGGAACTCAACACTGATGTCCCCAATTCTTCCGTTTTTTTTTAGAGAGATCCCATATGTGGCGCTAGTGCGCTTTTTGACTCAACCACAAGCCTCAGAGTAGGAGGAGCACCTACTGGACTTTGGGGTCTCATTTTCCTCACAATTTTCTTTAGGCACTATTACAGGTTTGCGGTCACCCTAAAGTGCTAAAACGTAATAAACACCCCTAAAAAGACCCCATATTGGAAACTACACCCCTTAAAGGGGTTTTTCTCGATACAAAGATCATATCTGTAATGATGGGGACAGTAAAAATAAGCACTTTTGCACTTGGTTTGTATTACCTAAATAATTTAGTATAGCAGCTATTAGCTATCTGTGAGTGTCTACAGCTAAATCTGAAGCCTGGAGTCAGGCCACTTCCCCTCTGCTGTAATTGACTGCCTGATATTCAGTTCAGCCCTGGTTGGGACATGCCCCCCCTGTGTGGGACACGCCCCATGTGCTGTGATTGGCTGTCCTGCACTGTCTTCCCTCCAAGCTGTGTAAAAACTAAACTGAAACTGACTTTCTGTGCTGGTTGTTTCTGTGTCTATGTTCTCATTGTCTTTCACTCTCTCTGAGCTGTGTAATAAAGGTTGCCTGAGCTCCTCTCTGCTCCTCTCACAGTGACAGCTCTATGGGAAGGATCTGGGCAATTACTGAGTTTCTAGCCACTAGATTCACTCCCCCCATATAACACAGCCTTATACAGTCTGTTTCCCCTCTACCTTCTGCTGATAACAGAGGGAGAAGCAGAGTGCATTTCTCACATTTGTTTCATCATTTCAGGCTGTTTGTATAACTGTTTACACCAATACAGGTGTTCTGGTTACAAGGAGCTTGTGAGGGAGGTGACAGCTCTCCAGACATAAGAACTGATCTTTGCAAAGGTCTGCAGAGCTTTGACATTCTCTCTCTCCCATTGCTCACACAGAATGATACTGACTCAGGAGGGACAGAGAGGGGGTGTGATGAGGTCACCAGTCTTCAGTGAGGGAAGACACACCCACTGGTGGAGAGACCCGCCCCTGGATTTGAAGCTGTAAGAGAGAGAGAGAAAGCTCAAGATGCCTGCGAAATTCTGTAATGAGAACACCCTCTTAAGGAATAAATCCAGGGGTGTAGTTAGGATATCGACCACACAGGTGTTTCACAATTTTTTTAGCTTTAGGCTTTGAAAATGAAAAATGTATTTTTTCCAACAATCTGCAATTTTAGCTGGAAAAAAGCACGCTAAATTTTTTTGCTAAATTTCTTCCAAGTTTGGCAATACCCAATAAGTGGGTGTAAACTACTGTTTGGGTGCATGGCAGGGTATACAAGGGAGGGAGCGCTATTTGGCTTTTTGAACACAGGTTTTGGTGGATGCTATGTTGCATTAACAAAGCCCCCAAAGTACCATTCCAGACGTCGCCCCATTTTGGATTCAACACCCCTTATGGATCTCATCTAGGGGTGGGGGCCACAGTTTCGCCACTGTTTCTTGGGCTTTATTTTTACAGCGCTCATTACGGTATAAATGACAGGATAACTTTACGATGTGGATTGCTACAGTTGCATTGATATAATTTGTATATAGGTTTTTATGTTTTAGTACTTTTACACAATAGAAATGCATTTATAAAAAATTGCATATTTATGTCGTCATAGTCTGACAGCCAGAACTTTTTTATTTTTCTGTATATGGAGCTGATTATTTTTTGCGGGATGAGTTGATGTTTTTATTCGTACCATTATGGGGGGTATATGACACTTTGATCACTTTTTATTAAGGTTTTTGTGAGATGTTTTGAACAAAATATAGCACTCCTGGTAGTGTTTTTTATTTTTATTTTTAACTGCAGTCACCTTGCAGTATAAATAACATGCTAGCTTTACTCTGCAGGTCGATACGATTACAGAGATAGCCAATTTGATTTTTGTTTTTTTACTGCTTTTACACAATAAAAACACTTATATTCAAAATGGAAAACTTTTATTTTTCTGTCTGCGGAGCTGTGTAAGGGCTTGTTTTTTTGCAAGATGAGTTGACGTTTTCATTTCTATCATTTTTGGGGGGACAAGGCTTTTTGAGCGCTTTTAAATCCTAGTAGTGTATTTATTTTTGACAGCGCACACCATACACTATGTAGATGACAAGTTAGTTTTAATGTGTCGTTTGATGTGATTACTGTGAGACCCTTTTCTATAAACAAGCTGCCACATATGTAGCGTACCTCTGCCTCGTTCACGGCTCCAAGTACAGGCCTCCAACCTGTACACCAGATTCAATTTGCAATGAAAGGACCGTGATAGTAAAACTTAACAACCTTTAATTCGTCAATATAAAAGCATAGCAGTCAAGCCACAGACATCTCATATAAGTAAATGAAAGACGGGTACTTAAAGTTACGGTGTGGTATCCAACCATTCAGTCCATTAGATCCATATATATTGAGGAACTCCTCTTCTTAGCCCCAGCCCCGGCACGTTGCTACGTGCTATGTGCACAGATACTTTCTGCCCGGTCTCCTGGCGTCTCGCTGTTAAGCTCCTGCCGGGGCTAAGAAGAGGAGTTAGATAACATGACAGATTTATAGGCTTAGTCGTTATGCATGCGGTGATACCAAACATCCATACTTTATTTTTTTTTATCTTTTTTGGGGCGATTGGAGTTTGTAAATGGCAGTGTTTTTATTTTATTTTTTGTTTAACTTTTTTCACTTCCTTTGTACTTTTATTTTTTTTACTCGTCCCCATAGGAGACTCATATCAGTGAGCTTTAGATCACTGTTACAATGGAGAGCAGTACTGCCTTGTACTGCTCTCCATGGCAACAATCAATCACTATGCCTGGCCTAGTGACGTCACATAGTGACGTCACAGGCAGCCTGGAAGCCTTTGCTAGGCTTCCAGGCTGCTAAGGAAGCCATTAGCAGCTGCGATTGCATCGCGGCAATTCCAATGGTGACAGACGGAGCTCCCTCCCTGTCTTTCCCCTAGCTGCCGCGATTACAATTGATCACAGCAGCTAAGGGGTTAATCACCTGCAGCCGAAGCTCCCGGGCGACACAGTGTGGGGCCAGCTGTAATATACAGCTAGTCCCATGTTACAATCATTTACTGTTTACTTACCATTACTTTATGTATCTTATCAAGACAAATACTATACATTTTCATATATATATATGAATTTGGTAGAAAAGCAATGCCCTTTAAACGCATAAGGATACGGCTTTTGCTAGGATTGAAGGGGTTGTCCAGTTCCTAAAAAAATGAATAGTAAGCTCCTGGTGCCAATTAGGAAAAAAAATTAAAACCTATAGTCATATCTCTCGGTTCCTCTATTCCAGTGCTGGGTCTTTCTAGTCCTCTACTTACAACACTGTGTGGAACTGTTCATTTCCAAATGCTGATGTGAATGAGAGACACGTGACTGCTCCAACCAATCAGTGGCTGCAGCGGTGATACCGCCTTTCAGATGAAGAACACAGTAAACAGAAGCCTGTAGAGACCCAGTGCTGGAAAGGAGGAGCAGAGTAAGGAGATTATAGGCATTTTTATGGAACACCAGAAGTTTTCTACAAATTTTTTTTAAGAACCGGATAACTCCTTTAAGGAGATGATAGACAGATGACATCTCTCTCATAAAGGGGTTTTGCCATGAAGGCATTTCAAGCCTTGTTTATCCAGCTTCAACTGTGTTCAAAAAGGGGCATGTATGATTTGTTTCCATTGCATATCATGTGACCCAGCAGATTTGACAATAACCATGCCTTTCCCCCATAGTGTGTTCACGCTAGTCAAACAAAGGTTTATGTAAAGAGCTGTGAGTAGCTACAGTGTAGCTGAGTGGTTAGCACTTCTGCCTTTTAGCATAGGGGTCCTAGGTTAAAATCTCTGCAGGAACCAAACAAGGAATTTTCTTCTCAGTGCACATATCTGAATGAGGTTTCTTTTTTCTTTTTATTTATTTGCACTGTTCAACTAATTACTAAGGAGCACAGAGGACAGCACCTGGGGTTGAACACATGCTCAGCAGAGAAGAACCTGACAGTAGTTGCCTGAAAGGCATCTCCTTTTCGTTGGAGTCTAAGGGTATGTTTACACGGCATATTTGAAATACATGTTTTGGTATGTATTAGGCATCAAAATATGTATTTAACAACTTTCCAGTCAGATCTCATTGATTCACACGATAAGTATGCTACATAAATAATTGTATTGCGTTTCGGACGCGTACAAAGAAGTGTCAATTCTTGATCTGTTTTCACATGTAAAATCCCCATAGGAAACTATGGGGCGCATTTTTGGAGGCTAAAAATCATATCCAAATACGTACCACACTTTCGGGTATGTATTTAAATGCGTTGGCGCACCTAAAATACGCATTAGGGGTGTAGTTAAAAGAAAACATAGTGAAATGTGCTTCCAAAAACCGCATCCAAATACGTATCTAAATACGCATTACAGTTGCGTTTTTGGAAACGTTTTTTGGATGCAGATTTCGGTCTGATTTCAATACATTAATTTACGCATAGAAAAAAAAACTTATCAAACACGCTGTGTGAACCTACCCTAACCTATCAGACATTTTTTATGGTACGATCGTTCCTGCAGCCTCATAGGCGGCAATAGAAAAGACGAGCTGAAGTCTCCACAGCTCGTCTTTTCTCTGCTCGTCTTCTGGTGTCGGCGTATTATACAACATGTTGCATAATACGCCAGCGTTTTTAGTTTTGTTGGTGTCTTCCCATACAATACAATTGTATGGGCGACATAAAAATTACAGAAGTGACCGCGGTTTTTGCACAAAACGTGACAAAAACCGCGGTCCTGCATAGGAAAAAAACATCCACTTTCGGATGCAGTGTAGACATAGCCTAAGTGTCCTTGTAAAAATACAAGAAAAGACATACACAAAGTAGCTGCACTCCCAATATATTTTATGACAGTATAATACAAAAGACCCAACCCCTAAAAACAGACATCATCATACAAGTTCTGGTACATGTTCGGATAACCAGAGCATGCACTGTAAACACAGTTCACTTTATGTTAACCATAAGGCAATTCTAATATCTTGAGCTTCATACAAAACATAGGTCAGGATGAAGCGGTGTCTTTAGCGGTGATACATGTGGGACTCTGTTCTCCTGCTGCCAGTGCAATCCCATTTTCTCCATTATATGGTGTCTATCTCTAGTCTTATCTGGTTCATCACTGAAGTATATTTGCTTGACCTATGTGTCTGTATTTTGTCTTTTGTATTACGTTGTAATAATAACATTTATTGGGAGTGCAGCTACTTTGTGTATGTTTTATTGTATTTTGTCATGGTCTTTTTTAGACATGGAGCCTGTACCCATATTTATCTATTGGTGGTGCCCACTTTCTATTAAATTGTTCTTAAGTATCCTAGTGTTATCTCACAGAGTAACCTTTACCTTGTTTGTCTCATATCTGAATAAGACCTGGTTGACGTCTGTCAGATTCCATTCAGAACCCCACTGGAAAGATGGCCACAAACGGTACCAATGGACTATTTTTTGCTATCATTACCAACAGAATTTGCGAAAGAGGTTTGTAAAGAAAAAGCCTCATTCAAACACAAGGTATAAAGTTCCATCTGGCTCTCATCTCACTGGGGCTGCTAGCCCATTACCCAACGTCTCCATTTCTCATCCTATGTGACTATTTGAGAAAGGTCATGACTGACCGAAACGTCACGCACTAGTCACTTATCGTTTTGCCTATGGTGTTGGAGCCTATGGGTTATGTATAATAAAGTTTTCAATTTTTTGCAAAAGTTATTGGAGTGCGATCAATTCCTTCTGAGCCTATACAGCATGGACTTTTTATGATCGCTTTTAAAACCGTGTGGATATGTTGGATATTCCGCCTGGATTTGCCATTGGCCCCGTACATTGAATGCACAGGGGTCGACAGCAAATCTGCAAAAATGCCGTTAGATTTTGGACGGCTTTTTAACATATGCTGTGTGGACTTAGCCAAAAGGAATTCAGGAAAGATGGCTGTCCCCATTGAGAAATCTACAATCAGGAAATAAAAACTGCTAAGAAGAAAAGAATATGTATCCGTGTCTGGTTTTAATTAGTAAAAAAAAAAAAAAAAAATCCTGATAGGTTCCCTTTAAAGAGAACCTGTCACTTAGTTTATGTCCCCTTGCTGAGGACAGCACAAGCTAGTGACAGACATGCTGTTTCCAGCGCTGTGTCCCTTATTCTGTAATATTCTGGATTATCAGCGTATTTAATGCTCAAACCTGCAGTTTTCAGCCAGAAAAAGTCATGAAAAGAGTCCGTTTTTTTTCAAACCCCGCCCATCTGAGGCTAGCCCCGCCCACCTCAACTGATAAACCTAGTATTTTGAATAGGAAGAAACATGTGAATAACTGCCAGGTGGACAGGGCTAGCACCTGCTCAAGAATAAGATTTGAGGGGTAAATGCTCTAAAACTACAGCATCTTACAGAATAAGGGACACACCACTGGAAACAGCAGGTCTGTCACTAGCTGATGCTGTCCTCAGCAAGGGGACATAAACTATGTGACAGGTTCCCTTTAAGGTCCTTTAAACAATGTTCAGTAAAAAATAGATGTTAGAAACCTAGAACATCTTCCAACCCTTATGGACAGTAACATGGATATATTTTACGTTGTCTGGTCTACATGGGATACCTCTGTGTAATCCATGACCATTAACTCAGCGCATGTGTTTGGTTCCGCTCTGCTGTGGGTGTCTTGTCTAGTTTTGTGCGTGTTGGATTTTGTTTGTTACGTTTGATACAAAAAGACAGCAAAGTGTGTTAACTTGTTAGCAACCGCCCACTGATTATATATGGCAAGCGGTGCAAGTCACTGCAGAGAGAGGATTTTTGCGGCTCCCAGCACCGTAGCTGCTCTAGGAAGAGAGCTGTACTTAAAGGGAATCTGTCGCCAATTTTTTTTTTTACTTATTAAATCAAGCCCCTGAGCCATATTCTTTTCCTCTCAGTCGTTTTTATTTCCTGATTGTAGATTCCTCTATTCAGCCGTCTATATATGATTGTGGGGAACACATTCTTGCTTGCACTGCTGTTACAGCAGTCAGAGATACTTTACAGCAGCTACATGCACATAGGATTCTTAAGACAGTTTCTGTCCCATAGACTTCTATAGGATAGTTTTCCCTGTGAAGGGAGGGGAGAGGGGGAGCTGTGACATCTCCACTTGTGACTGGTGGATTCTGTGTTATCTGTACACAATGATGTCTCCTTTCAGTGCGACCCTGCTTTTACTGATAATGAGCACACTGCTGAAAAGCTCTCTAAACAGAGCAGGAAGTGTCAGACGATTGTTAGGCTTAGTTGCCAAAGTGAAAACTGCAGGACTTAAGAATTATAAAAAAAAATACTGAAAGTGATAAACAATAAGTCATTTTTTTGATGACACATTCCCTTTAACAGTCTCTGTAAGCGGCGGAAACCTCTGATCTCTGGCGCTTAACCTTTTGATTGTTGAAGTCTGTGACCGCAGCATAAAAAAAGGGGCTTTCTTTCCTGCTCCATGGGTTTAAACCGGGGACCCCTGGACCCAATGGAGCCTTTTTTGTTAGTTCGCAGTGGGGACCTAGGGGCCAGCCCCAAACCCACTGTATAAAATCCCCAAGTCAGGGCACACAGTGTTGCCATTACCGCTGCCTGTGTCATACAGACACAAAAAGTATATAAATATGCTAATACATTACTAAGCATAAAAAAATGTGTAAAATCATTATGACTTCATGGGATTTAAAAAAGTAAAACAAAGTGTATAAATAAAATAAAAAATAAAAAAACCAGGCAACATTCAAAAAAAACCCCCCAAAAACCTACACATATTGGGTATTCACATGCGAAATGACCGGGGAAAATTTAAATCTAACGGGTTTTAGGGGAAAAATGTGAATAGTGTAAAAAAAAAAAATTAGACCAAAAGAAAGGAAAAAAAATTTCTAACAATAATTTAAAAATTGAACTTAAACAAAAACCCCCAAAAAAGAACAACTTTTTCCCGAAATAAAACAAGGCCTCATACAACTGCGTCATTGAAAAAATAAAAAAAAGTTCTGACTGTTGAAGCGCAAGGAGGCAAAAAACTAAAAAAAATGTGCTCATCATTAAAGCCTCTTTTAGGCCTGCAGCTTAAACATTAAGTTTTTTAATGTAAATATATATTGCTTTATTGAATAATACAAAGTTTATTGCTCGTGTATTACTGGTACGACAACTTGGGGGTTTGAGTTTTCTTCTGCTATGTTTGCTCAACGTTTTTCGTGGATGTACATTAAGGCTACGGGCATCCGGCGGAAGATAGAATATGTGCTCCCTTCTGTTGGACGGCTGGCAGCTTACAAATCCCCCCAAAAATCTGTGTTGGGTAGACTTCAGCGCAGATTTTCTATTGAGGTCTACAGGGCAGTGGGTACAGTTGGATTTTTTTGAAATTTTAAATATGAATCTGTCTAACCCAAAAAAAACCCTGGCTTGTAGATATAGCCTTAAGTATAAAGGCGTTAAAACCCAACATTATACATGGGCTTTTGATTCCCAACTGCCAATTTGATAGTGTGTGTGTGTATATATGGTATATCACAAAAAACAACAAGTTAATATTTCCCGGATTAACCAAATATTGCAATAAAACCATGTATAATCACACAGCAGATCAACAATATAAAATATTAGGTAATTGTTATTGATTCATTTATCGGAGGAAGCCACGCAAAACGTACATTGTCATGTTTTTTATTTTATGTTTTTATTTAAAACTTAATCTCGATCATTTTAATTCATCATGTGACTTTTTCCTGGATTGGAAAAAAAAATTTTCTTAGTTCACACTTTTGTAAAAAAATTTTTAAGCAACCCACGGGTTACAACCGTACTAAAGGGGGGGTGGTTACGCATCTTACCTCTCAATAGACCAAATCCAGACTTCTCATCGGGAAACCGATTCCTTTCCAGAAAAAAAAAAAAAAAAAAAAAAAAACACCCCTGCAGCTGCAAAATATAACACCTGTGAAAGTGGGGGGTGAAAGAAACCAAAATGGAGGACCCCTTCCCCCCTATTGTTTAAAAGAATAAGCAAATACAATATATTCTCACACAAAAAACTTTTTTGAAAAAACAATGTAACGGTCCCCCCGGACGGGGTTTTTCCGATATATTTTTTAATATTATAAAATCACGCACACCACGAAAAGGGCTATACAATACAGGGAAACCCCTAAAGAACTTTAATGCTTTTTTCATACGTAAAAAAACCTTTGAGATTTTTAGTTCCACTTTTACAAAAAATTTTTAAGCCCCCCGACCCCAATAGAGGGGAAAAAAATAAAAAAAAATAACACCAAACCCTTTGCAAGGTTCTTTTTTTATTTTTTTTTTCTCTCGGGATAGTGGGGGTGGGCACCCAATGAGAAGTTGGTTTTGGTCTATTGGAGAAAAGATAGCGGGACCACCCCCTTGAGATCACGTTGAAAGCCGTGGGTGGTTAAACTTTTTTTGATCAAAAGTTGAACAAAGAATCAAAAAGTTTTTTTCATGTACTGTAGATGATACAAAAATGCTTCTTTTGGGTTTTCCTGGATTGGTGCACCTTTGCAATTTTTTTTTTTTTTTTTTTTTTACGATACTGAATTACATATAGATTGTATTTGATTTACTGTGGTGCACTCGTTGTTGATTCACTGGCACTTTGCCTTATATTCACTATTCAATTGTAGAGTATTAGTTGTTTGGAAAAATTTATTCATATAATACGCTTTTTATGGATTGCTCCTGGTTTAAACCCTTCCCCCTGTGTTATGTATACCTCCCTTTTTTTTTATGATTTTTGTCTAGCATGTTTTTAAAGATCAATCAATAAGTTACCTAATATTTTATATTTTTTTATATCCTGTGTGATTAAATATGGATTTATTATAATTGGAATTTTGATTTAAACTTTCCTTTCTAACCCTTTAAAAACCGCCGACTTTTTTAGTAGCGGTTTCAGGTCGCGTCTGCCAAAATCTTTTGACGTTACTGCAAATCGGGGGTTTTGGGGCCCTGCTTCACAACCCTTTTCCCGCAATCTCTGCAAGGAGGGGAAGGGGGGGAAACCCCGCCCCTGATGCTTAAACCTTTGATTTCCGGTTCGTGCCACAGAAAAATCAAAGGCTTTTCTGCTCTGTGGGTAATCGGGATCTGGAGCCTGCAGAGCCCCGGGAAGGGCTAAACTCACCCCTTGGGCCCAGATAGCCCCAGGGTGTCCCCGTGTAAAAGCCGCAGTCAGGGGGAAAGTGTGCTGTCCTGATCACTACATGTTCAGACTGACACAGATTTTTAAATTTTTAGAAAAAGAATTGCTAAAACATTACTGGTAAAAAAAATGTAAAACATTACCCCATGGGGTTTAAAAAAAAAAAAAAAAAAAGGAAAAAACAAAGCCAGAAAAAAAAAAAAATAAGAATATTTAATAAAAAATATTTTCATACATTAAACACAAAAAAGCCAAAAATTTTAGGTATCCACACGCCGTAATAACCTGAATTATTCTAACAAGGTATTTAAATGTCAAAAATCAAATACAGTATATATAAATGTGGGGTAAAAAAAAATTAAAAGCAAAAACATTTGAAGAAATTGAAAAAAAAAAAAATATTTCCCCCAAAAAGTCAACTTGTTCGAAAAAACAAGGGCCCCTTTCAAATGCGTCATTGAAAAAATAAAAAAATTTGGAGGCAAAAACAAAAAAAAATTTTGGGCATTTAAATCTTTTCAGGCATTTAGCTTAATGGGTTAAAAGGATTTCCCCTTTCCAAGCCCTCCCCCCGTGAATGAGGAGAGCGGACTTCGTTTCCCTTTCCCTTTTTTTTTGTGGGAGCTCCAAAAAATATAGTGCCAGCCTTTCCCACCTGCAGCACTAAAAAGCACAGATGGGAAAAACCCTTAAAGAGTACAATTCACAGCATGAAACTTACTTGTGATAAAAGTATTTTACCTAGATATCACTGAAAAAACCAGACTAAACCCTAGCATCTTTACAAATCATGCAATCTAGTGCCCAAAAACAACCAAAGATATGCTAAAGACAAGGTAACCACATAGACAGGCCCTTAGGAGAAAGCACAACATATTGTGCGCTTGCATGGATAACTGTCTGCACAACTTCTGCCGAACTCAATCGTGCTACCAGCTTCTCCGATGTACTCGTATCTTTACAATGGCACGCACGTTGTTTTATGACCTGAGCGGATCCACTTTGGAGCCCATGTCAACCAACAGTACCATGTTTCTGTGTAGCACCTTTTATTTCGATATGCATATCCATTTTGAGTGCATGCCCTTCATCACTGGCATGTGTTATTAAGACACTATGTGGGCACCTTTATATCACTTTAGTGACGATGGTTTACACTTGTTATATTTTTTTAACTACCTTTTTTTCTTATTTCATTTTGGGATATTACTCCAGCCTCCTAAAGAGCCAATTCATTACTACACGTGAAATGTTTTTCTGGAGGACCAGTATCTTTAAATGTACAGGGCGACATTAGAGACAGCTTCTACAGAGTGGGGGTGCACTTTTCAGGGTGGCACATCTGTAGTTTAGGCAGAGCCTCAATAGAGAAAAGTAAATGGATTTTTTTTTTTATATTATTCCATCAATTTTTTTTTTACCAGAAACCTTTGATATATTTGGAGGACCAGGGAACGTTGGGACTACAAATGAGATACGTATACTGAAAAATATGTAGTAGAATTGTAGATCCAAGACTCTTTGGAGTACACATGAAAACCTTGATGAGGACCATTCACGCATTTGGTACTATGCAAGTTAACATCTGTCAACTATCTTTATTATATTTAGTCCAAGGCCAAATGTTTTTTTCTAGGTACCTGTCTATGTGGCCACCTTTGATGGTTTAGTTACTTTTACTGTGGGCACTAAATATATACTTTTTAATGGTTCATAATCAATACTATGGTTTAGCAGGTTTATCTCAGTGATCTTTATGGCTAGCTAAATCTATGTTTCAGCAAGTTGTCAAGTGTTTTACATAGCTATAACACACTTGTTAGTTCCCAGAAACAGACCAAATCTCATCTGACTGAAATCTACTGGTTAGATTACAGTTCTGACTAAAACCCACTGTTGCTGTTTCAGCAGTTTAGCCCACAGAAACAGTTATGAGGTCACAGCTTACCCACCCAAAACACTTTTGCGAAAGCACAATAGTTCACTAATGTGCATCGTCTTCGGGGAGTTCAGCACAAAAACCTGAGGAGATCATTGCGATTCAGGAGACTACTGTATTAACAAGCACACAAAGTGTAATAAAGCAAAGAGGGCATAGTCAAATAGAGTAAAAGTGCACAGACTAACCTCTCTTTTAGGAATTATAATTAGTGTTGTTTGACTAAAGTCAATGTGTTGAGCAATTTGGGTTTTGTTAAATTCTGTTCTAAACATTTAAAATATATACGTTGGATGTCTTTTTATACCATGAAGGAAGACTTGTTCAGTTTCTCAAGTCTTGCCTTATTTAGTTTAGCCTCAGGAAGTATTAAAAAGATTTATTAAATAGTGGCTTAAATAAAGCAAGCTAGAGGAGTATGGCTGAAGATATGCCAGATATGACATTTCAAATAAGCTCTAGTGCAATCTACTGGCAATAGCTGCCCCTTAAAGTCACATCTGACCCGTTAAAGAGCCTTGAAATGGTACTAGAAATGCTTAAGCCAAGCCAGTAGCTTCTATATAGAGTCCATCTCCCATCTGCAAACAACTGTTTCAGCGGTATTTGTCCCCAGTCAGTTTAAAGAGATTTTGGCCCGAAAATTTTTTTACGTGGGAAGTTTGCATATTAAAAAATGAACATTTCAACCATTATTAAAAATTCTGGGGGGCGTGGCTTAACGATGGCCGTGTGAGGACGCACTGTGCTGAGCTATTCGCATCCTCGTGCTTTACCGGGCCATTTTCCATGCAAATATGGGGAAAACCAGCAAGCGCCAGAAAGCCAGATCTACCCTGCGTTCCAGCTTGGCGCAGGGGGAGATAGAGGCTTTCTTCCCCTCAGTCAAGCCGGCAATTTCTCTCCCGGCCCTCAGCCCCGCGGCCCCACAAGATGGCCGACACCGCATGGCTTCCCTCTCTGATTCCCTGGATGGAGACCTGCTACCAAGCAGAGCGCTATCCTCGTCGCCCTCTCCATCACTCCTGAGGACGTCGCGGCAACTCCCGGCTCCGTACTCACCAACGGAGGAGAAGAGTTCAAGCTCCCAGCCTTCCTCCTCTGCACCCGAATCCCGGGACGGAAGCGCCGCTCTCCCTGCAATCCCGCTGCGTGGTGAGTCACTGCCCGCGGCTGCTGAGAGCCGCACACAGACGGAGCTGCTGCTAAACTCAGAAAAGATCCAGCAGCCGGGCTTCAGCACAATCCAGGTGCCTCACATCCAGGTTGAGCCCCCCCAGTCTATACAAGGGGATTCAATAGTGGCTCCGTTACACCCCTGTGGACCCCTTTCACCATCATGGACATTACTGGGCCATGAACCACAGAGGGACCACTCTGCTAAAGAGATCTCTCCCCCTCTTGGACCTGGTCCCACCTGAGAGGGATCCCGAACCGTCTTGGCAGCAATCTGGAGGGGGTATTAACCCCATGAGACACCGGGTTTACCCATATAATGACCCCCTCGGCCTCCATCCATCTGTGGCAAGATCCCCTACCTGGTCCACTGGATCCTCCTGGGAGGCGTCCCCCATGCATAACCTGCCAACATCAACAATGGGCCTGCTATGTACCCCTGGTCTACCTGCACCTGGAGCATCTTCTGTGCCCCATGGGGGACACAGTGTATCCATCTCGACTCCCTTACCTGCCCGCTCGTGCCCACCTGACAGCTTGAGGGGGACCCCTACGATCTTTGGAGCTACCGTGCAACCACCTGACCAGGTCCACATGTCTTTTCCTATCAATGACACCCCGACTGTGCGGGATGAAAATCAGCCAGTGACCCTAGCTGACCTGAAACAACTAATACAGTCGCTCCACTCGAGGGCCGACATCTCTACAATGTCTGAGCGGATGGTCGAGAAATGCAAGCAGGAGTTCGCCCAATTTCGCACAGAATTAACCTTTTTATATACTAAAGTGGACGAGCTGGACCAAGCCCAGAACCAGACCTCTGCTAATCTTGTACGGGTCTCTGACGAGGTGGCTCAAATATTTTCTATACAACAGCATCTGGACGACATTGAAAATCGTAGCAGACGTAATAATTTATGCATCAGGGGCCTCCCCGAAGCGGTCTCTAATGCTGACCTGTTCGCAGTCATCACGGCTATCTTCAATGACCTCCTAGGTTGTCCACCCACAGCTCATATTGAACTGGACAGAGTTCATAGGGCGTTGCGGCCCCCAAACCATGATGATTCCAGACCGCGTGATGTTGTGTGTCGAGTTCATTTTTTTGCCATGAAGGAGGATATTCTTTACGAAGTCAGATGCCGCAAGTCACTTACCTACAAAGGCTCTCCCATTAGGATCTTACAGGACTTGTCACGGCTTACTTTGGCCCAGAGAGCATCTTTACAGCCACTCTTGGATGCACTGCGTGAGAAAAATGTTCCTTTTCATTGGGGGTACCCCTTTGCGCTACATGTTCGTTTATCTAAGCAAACCTTGACTGTCTGCACCCCAGAGGACATTCCACCTGTACTGCGTGCTCTACACCTAGAGGACCTGTCTTTCCCAGACTGGCCAACTTTGACATCTCTTTCCCTCAGGCCCTGCCAACGGAAAAAGAACTTGAAATATTTTTTCCCACACTCCCATTCCCCACCTCACCGAGAGGGCAACGGGAGGGGCATCAAAAAAAACCAGCGTTTCCTTCGGGATTCAAAAATAAAAATCCCTCCCCCCTTCCCTTCTCTTGAGTCATGTCCCCCGGGCGGGTTTCCTTTTGGGGATTTTTCCCATTGCTATACCCAACTGATATTAGAGGGCCTTGTGAGCAGGATTTGTGGTTTCCCCCCGTGAAACCCTTTTTGGGCGTTTTTTATTCCCAAAAGGGTTTTTCCCTTTTGTTGACATCCTTCCACGCTCATGTAGGCGCTTGTGTATTCCCCACACACACATTTTCGTTATGAGAAAAACCGGGTTTTTTTTGGGCTTTTTTCCCAAATTTTTTATTTCATGTTGGGGAGGAGTTTCCCCTCTTGGTTCCCTGAGCATAAACCACTTTTCCCCCATAGGGGGAAAAACCCTTGTTTTGGTTTTAATTTGGGCCTAGTAGGATTCTTGTTCATTGAACGTTAACTGTTGAGTTAAAGCGCGGGACCCCGGGGTTCCTGCTTTTATTTTTTCTGCCCCTTTTTTCTGTCTTTCTTAGTGGTGTGGTTGAGTTTTTGTGGGGTTTTTCCCCTCTCTTCTTTTCTCTCTCTCTCTCTCTCTCTCTCTCTCTCTTTCAGCAGCTGCAGCGCCAGAGTGAGGGGCCTGACCCAGTCCTGCACAGTTTGCACTCTTTCTTCTGACCTTGCTACCAATGGACCTCCATATCGCCTCATTTAACACAAAAGGTTTGAACGCTCCAGAAAAGAGGGCGCAGATTCTCCACCACTTTCACCGCTCCAGGGCCCTGATCGTGTGTTTCCAAGAAACCCACTTTAAGGTAGGACACGACTCCAACATCAAACATAAGCACTATACTTCGTGCCATTTTGCCAACTATCCTGAGTCCGGGTTTCCGGGGGAGGGGCTTAGCTATTCACCCCCCCCTTTACCCCCCAGGTTATTAGTTGACAAACCGCCCCGGGTGGCCCGTTACCTTATCCTGGTCCTTTCGATCAATGGGACAGCTTTTTTCCCCTTCAAAATGCATGCCCCAAAATGGGGGGTAAAAAGGGGGCTTCTTTGAAGCCCTGTTTTGATCCCACACTTCCCCTTTTTTCAAGGGACTTTTTAAATCCTAGGTGGTGATTTTAAACATGACGCTCAACCCCCATTTTGGGAGAACTCCTCGGGGAAATCCCTTTATCAACTCTGCCATCCAAAAAACAAAAAAAACCTTTCATTGCTTCAGCGTTGTGACTCTTGGAGAATCCTGCATCCTGCCGATAGGGATTACTCCTTTTTTCTCTCCTCCTCACGGCTCCTATAGTCGTTTGGATTATATAATGGTTCAGCACCCCGGCCCCCTACCTTTTTTGGGGCCCTTGCCCCCCTTTGGGAAAACATTTTTTTGGTTTCCGACCATGCCCAGGGGTTCTCCCTCCCTTCTTTTCCCCGTTTTTGCGCAAAAGGGGTTTAGTTTTTGGGAAATTAAATGAGTCTCTTTCTCTTGGCCCATTTTTGTGTTTTTGCGGATTTTAAAGACAATATTTCCCCGTCCTAACTCATCCCGAAAATTTTGATTTAAAATTAAATGTTTTAACAATGGGAGGCACTCAGATGTTTTGTTTTGGGGGGGCCTCATAAAAAACAGGGCTCTAGGTAAAAAGGGCGAGTGTTACCCTACAGAAGGCCCTCTAAAAGGGTTTTTAGCTTGGAGAGGGGCAAAAAAAGGAACCCTTCCCCCACTATTTTTTGGGGAAAATTGCAAAAACTGCACGTTTGGGGGTAGACGTCTCCTTGAGGCATTTTGGGGGTCGATTTGTCCAAAGTTTGCCTTTTAGCCCTTTTTTCCCCAAGGGGGGTTTTCGGAAAACAATTGGGGGGCAAATGATAGCTAGGGGGGTTTCCCGCTTCAGAGGGCCCCCATTCCCACATCCCCTCCGAAAAAGGGACCGTTTTTGAACTCAGTAGTGCTTTTGTACGGGAGAAATTCCCCAGGCTTTCCCAAATTTTTTATTAAAAAATTGTATAATTTGCCTTTCCCCCCCCCCACCCTACCCAACCAGACTTTTTCCCAACATCACCCCTTAAATATCTAAAATCCCACTTCGGCGGGCTGGGGCCCTTTGGGAGGAACCATTAAGTTTGATGGAGTTGCAGTGGGTCTTTAAAAGGGAATCCCCTGGGGGGGAAAATTCCGGGCCCGGTGGTTTCACGGGAAAATTTTTTTTCCAATCATTTGGGGGCCCCTCATTGACCCCCATTTCCTGGATGCCTTTAACGCCATTCAAAGGTTTACTCCTTTCCCTCCTAAAACCCACGTTTGTACGTTTACGCGCTTATAAAAAAAAAACCCAAAAAAAAAAAAAAAAAAAAAAAACCCCGGGTAAGTTTCCCCTCTTGAAACATTTCCCCCCCCCCTTTTTCTCACTTAAATTTTAATTTAAAAATTCTTTTGGAAACTGAGGGCCCAATACCTTAACCCTTTTTTTAACCCCTTCACGTTCATCCAAATCAGGTGGGCTTTGTCCCTGGCCAGGGAGGACGTGATAAAAAAACCCTTTGGGAAATATTACCCCAAAAAAATTTCCCAAGACCCCACAAGATCCCTTTTATGGTCTTTCTTTAGATACAAGAAGGCATTTCATCGCTTTCTCCGGGGCCTTCTCTCCATCAAACCTGTAATTTAGGTTTAGGCCCTCCCTTTTTAAATCCGGGAAAGGGCACCCTTGTATCGTGCCCCCTCTGCTGTCTCAAAGTAAATTGGCTCCTTATCTGTTTCCTTTCCCCTTTTTTTGGAAAAAAAAACGGGGTTGCCCCTTTATCCCCGTTACTATATGTTCTATTTGATGGAGACCCTTTGTTTGGGGCTTTTCAATTTTTAAAATTCCTGATATCAAAGGGATTACTATTGGAACTGGGAAAATTTTAAAAAGTGCCTGAAATTTGCAGTTGCCCTTTTTGGTCTATATTACAAATTTCCGCACATTTTCTTTTAAATTTTCTGAGGGCCCGCCATTAGAAATTTTGGGGAAAATTGGTCAAATTTTTAAGATACATTTCCCCAAAGTCTGAGGCCCTAAAAATCGGAATCACCCCACGGGGATCGGGCCCTTTTTTAACAGAAAAATTTTTCCCCTTTCAAAAGGGCCCAAAAGGGGGTTTTTCCCTATTTGAGGGTACACTTTTCCCGGGGGGATCTCTCCCCAGCTCTTTGCAAAACAATTTTTCCCCCCCTTTGTGTAAGCCCAAAAAAGGACTAGGGTTTGCGGCAAAACAAAGAATTATCATGGGTTTGGGAAATAAATAAACTAAAAATTTTACTTTTCCAAAATTCTTATATCTATTTAAATTCTTCCCATACATATTCCCCCTCTGTTCTGGAAGGGAAAATCCGGGGGATCTTGTACTACTTTTGGGGTGGTCCCCCGGAGGTTTAAAGAAAAGCGGGATATACCCCTTTGAGGCAGAAAAGGGTGCCCGGGGGGGGCGGGTTTTTCCCGACTGTAGGGGTAAAATTTTTTTTCTGCTTACTCATTTTTTTGCGGGTTTGCCTCAAACGCGGATGGGGAAATTGTGGGGCCCCCTTGGCAGAGACCTAAAGGGGCGTCGGGGGTGGGGGCTTTTCCCCCCGGACCCTTTGGGCTCCCACTCTTGGTAGTGCTAAACTTCTCCCCATTTTGCATAAAACAGACCCCATCTTTCTTTATTCATTTCAGAAAAATCTACAACCTTATTGACCCGGGGGCCCTTGTGTGCCCCCTCACGGACAACCCCATTTTTCCCCCGGGGATTTCGCCAAAATGTTTTTCTTGGTGGCACAAAAAAAAACTCCTTTTTCCTTATGTCCCTGTGATCTCGCCCGGGGGAAAATTTAAAACCGCTTGGCGACATTTCCAAAGGGAAAAACCAGTCCTTTCTAGGGGCCAACATTTAGTTGAAAAACTTTTCTTTATTTTGTCAACAAAAAACCCAAGGGGAAAAACCATTTGACTAGGCCCCCCTTTCGAAAATTTTAAAAAGAAAAAGTGTCAAAATTTGGGAAACATGGAAATTCTTTTCCCTGGGATAAATTGAACTTTCCCACCAGGCCAATCGCTTCCCCTATTTTTTTTTGAGAAAGGGAAAAGGGGTTTGGGGCCCTTTTTTTTACCCCTGCTCAAGGGGGAGTGCTTCCAGAAGAACCCAAAAGAGCGCTGGGGGGCATCCAAACAACAGTAAAAAATTGTTAAAATCTTTCCCCCCAGGGATAGGGTTCCCGGGTGTAAAAGCATAAAATTTTCCATCCCAAACCCCGAATTTTTGCTAGAGATGTGGGGGTGAAAAGGGGGAACTATTTTCCCATGGGGGTTTGGGGGGGTGGGGGGTTCTGTGCTGCAAACTTTTGGGGTTCAAATTTCCCAGAGGTAATCCCGGGAAGCAAAAGGGTGTCTCAAACCCTGACACCCCGGGGGGCACTGTGCTTTTCATGATCCCCATCCCTACCGGGAAATTTTTTTTTAAAAAACACTCCTTTAAGACTTGCACAAGCTGGGTTTAAAAATTTTCCGCTTTAATTTAAAAAACAACCCCTCCCCCCAAAAAAAGGACGAAAAAGGTTTGCCGAAATTAGTTTTGTTCCCGAAAATGGAGGAAAAAAAAATTTTCATACCCCTTAAAAAGTAGACAATTTCAACAAGACCGGTTTCTGGGGTCGCTTTTTCAAAACCCCCCCCCTCTTTTTTAATTTTTTATTTTTTTTTTATAGGGGCAAATTTAAATTTCCCGGGGGGACTTTTACCCTTCGAGGGGGTTAAATACTAAAAATTTCCCTAACGAGAAAAGTGATAAATTTTAAGGACAAATTGGGACGACAGAGGGGGAGAGGACCCCACCCCGCGAGGGCTTACAATTACAAGGAGGGGGGAAAAGACCCGAGGTGAGGGGGGAAAATTTTGTGGGGAAGTAGTGACAAGGTTTTGTGAAGGTTATAGGGAACATAAAGAAATGAGTTTTCAGGTTGCTTTAAAACTGGTTGAAAGTGTAGGAGGAGTTTTTTGTGTGGGGGGGAGTGAGTTCCAAATGTGGGTGAAGGGAGGGGAAAAAGTTTTTGGGGCGGTTTTTTGGGGGGAAACTGATAAGGGGAGAGCAGAGGAAAGGTCCGTTAGGGAGCGTAGAGTGCGTGAGGGGAGATATTTGGAAATTTGGGCAAAAAGATGTATGGAGGGGAAGGTCCCTGGAGGAAGCTTTAAATGAAATTTGCTGGGCAATGGGAAGCCCGGAAGGGATTGGGAGAGGGGCCCGAGGGTTTCGAGGAAGAGGTTGGGTAAGGGCGGGGGACAGAGTTAAGGATGGATTGGAGGGGAGGGGAGGGGGGCTAGCCGGGGGGACAAAGGGAAAAAGGAAAAATTTTCATTTGTCTAGGCCGGGGGTTTACAAGGGCAAGGGCCAGCATTTTTGTAGTGTCCCTAGTTGAGAATGGCGGGAAACGAGGTGTTTTTCAGGTGGAGGGGCAGGCGGGTGAGGGTTTTTGGATGTGGAGTTTGAAAGATTGAAACGGAAATCAAGGGTTTTCCCCAAGGGAGCGGGGCTTCAACAGGGGGGAGAGAGGGGGACCATTGCTGTAATAGAGAGGAAACGGGGGAAAGGGTTTGAGTTGGATGGTTGGGAAAAATGATGAGTTCTGTTTTTTCTCCACATTTAGTTTTAGGAACCGGAAAAGGAAAAAGAAAAGGGGGATTTTTAAAAAGGAAACAGACAGTCAGGGGTCCGGGGGGGGTTTTAGAAGTGACATCTGGGGGCCCGGGGATGTAGATTGGGAAACGTCAGCAAACATTGGGGAATGAAAAACCGGTTTTGAGGCCCATGAGGGTGACCGAACCCAAGGGTGTAGATAGAGAAAGTTGTGGGCCCAGGGCTGACCTTGGGGGGGGCACCAAAAGGGGAAAGGGGGGGGGGGGGGAGGGGGAAGCAGAAAAGAAGACGCTTTAAATCCCCATCATGAGGGAAAGAGGAGACCCGGAGAGGGCCAAAATCCCGATGCCGAGGGAGGAGAGGGTTTGGGAGCAGGAGGGAAAGGTGGGCTGTGTCAAAGGCAGAGGGCGGTCTAAAAGGAGGAGCCCCAGGTAGTGGGATGAGGGTTTAGCAGTTTACTTTGGTCTTTTTTGACTTTGGTTAGGGCGGTTTTTGGTGGGGGGGTGGTGGGGTCGGAAACCAGATTGTAGTGGGTCAAGAAGAGAGTTTTAGGGAGTTTGGGAGGCAGTTTTAAATAATTTGCTTTCCAAAGTTTTTGGGAAACAAAAAAAGGGGGGCAGTGAGTTGGGGGAATGTTGGGGCCGAGGAAAAGGGGGCAAGGGGTTTTTTTTTTTTAATGAATTTGGAAATGATTGTAGCCCTGTTTAAAGGCGGAAGGGAAATGCCCAAAGGTTTTTGTAGGTTTGAAAAAGGGTGGGGGGGGCTTGGGGGTTATAGAAGCACAGAGGGCCCGGGGGGAGGGGGGATGGGAGGGTCAAACAAAAGGTTTGTGAGGGTTTTTTTTTGGACAGTAGATGGGGGGGCTTTCATGACGACCGTGGGGAAGCAAGTTAAGGGGGGAAAGCAGGTTTCAAGGGTTGAGGTGGGTGGTTTAGGGACTGGGGGGTGAAGCTTTTTTTGATGTGGTTTTTTATCTTCTGAAGGAATGAATGGCAAAAGGGGGGGTGGGGGAAGGTGAAGGTGGAGGAGAAGGGGAGTTTAAAAGGGGGTTGGGAAAAATTGGGCGGGGGTTTTGGGGCAGGGAGGGGTAAAGAGTGGGTTTAAATTGTCCGTTTTTGGGTGAGGCCAGTGCGGGCTTAAAAAAGTCTTTCAGTGAGTGTTTGTATAAAAGGGAAAATCATCAATGGAGTGAGTTTTCTTCCACGGCTTCCCGGGAGCCTTTGGGAAACAAGCCTCAGTTGTTTAGTGGAGTCTTGTGCCCCGGGTTGTTAAAGTTTATTTTGCGGGGGGTTTTTGTGGTGAGGGAGCGACTGAGTCAAGGGGGGTGATGATTTTTAAAGGTTGTAAAAAAGTGGTGGTGGTTCTGGGGCCTTAAATGAGGGAAGGGTTAAAATTTAAAGAGGTGCCCGATCAGGAGAGTATGAGGGTTGAGGTTTTTTTAGATTTCCGCGGGGGGCCTTTCTGGTAAGAGACGGGGAGCAGGGGGGAGGAGATAGTGGGGGGGAAAGGGAAGCAAAGGGTTTGGGTTTAGATTTTAGGGGGTGGAGAGTTAGAGAAAGTCAATTTGGGGCAGAGGGGGGTGAAGATGAGGGCCCCGGTTTTGTCCATCTTTGTAGTGGTTTCCCAGGTCCACTGGGGGAGGTCAAAGGAGGAGCAGAGTGAAAGGAGTTTTTGGAAGCCCGAGTTTGGGGGGGTGGCAAAAATTTGGGGTGTTGGGAAATCTCCCATGTTTATAATGGGGATGTTGCTGGAAAGAAAGTGGAGAAGCCCGGAACAAAGTGGCAAGAAAGGCAGTGGCAGGGCCTGGGGGGGTCGGTAGACAACCCGGCCCCTTGTAGGCGGGAAAGGGGGGTAGATGCGGAAAGAGGTACCTCAAAGGAGAAGAATGTTGGGAAGGGAGAGGTGGGCAGGGACAAAGGGGCAGAAAGTCAGAAGGGGGAGGGCCCACGCCTCCCCCCGCCCTTTTTAAACCCGGGGAGGGGGGGAAAAAATTTGGGTAAAAAAAAAATTGGAGGCCACTAAAGGGGGAGTTTCGGGGAGGGGAGACTGTTAAAAAAAAGCGGGTTTAGCCCCGGCTTCATTTAAGCCCAAAGGGAAAGTAAGTTGCCTGAAAATAACAAATCATTTTTATGTTGAGAGTTTTTTACACACAGACTGCGCCCTTCCGGAAGCTCCAAGGGGAGGGGATTGGGGGGGGCACGGGTCAGAGGGATGTGTACTGGTTGAAGGGATTAGCGGGGGTTTTAGGGTGAGTCTGTTGAGGGGGAGAGACCCATGTGGGGAATGGCTGGGGGGGGCCCCGTGGGGGGGGAAAAATTTTTCCCCGGGGAAACCCGAAGGGGAAAATGAATAGCACCTGAGCTCCGAACACACCAGCAGGGGTCCCTAACTTTTGATTATTTATTACTTTGGAAATATCGTCATTGGGGTCGGGTGTAGAAATCGGCCCTTTTTTCAAAACGATTTTCCGGGTTGTGATAAAAGATTATCGCCGTTCCCCTTAAAGTTATGGGAGAGCAAAAACACCTTCATTCTTACACCCAAACAGGGCTGGAGGAGCTGGAATAAACATCCACAACAGCAAACTGGATACGTGCTACATCTTGTGGTTATAAAAGCCACAGGAATTAAAGTCACACACCATTCCCTATCCCTGTCTTGTACCACAGCATGACCCTTAAACCTGCATGACCCACAAATTAAAAAGTGCCAGAAGGCAGTATGATTTGAACCATCATTTTACTTGAACTGGACATTGAATATCCCTGTCCTGGAATGCAGCATGAGCCCCAAACCTACATGACCCCAGATTAAAAAGTGCCGGAAAAAGGAGTCTTTCAACCACCATTTTAGTTTCACTGGACAAAGACTATCCCTGTCCTGAGCCACAGCATGAGCCCCCAAACCTGCCATGACCCCAGATATAAAATGTGCCTGAAGAAGGAGTCTTTGAACCACCATTTTAGTTTCACTGGACATTGATTATACCTGTCCTGGGCCACAGCATGAGCCCCAAACCTGCATGACCCCCAGATTTAAAAAGTGCCGGAAAAAGGAGTCTTTCAACCACCATTTTAGTTTCACTGGACATTGACTATACCTGTCCTGGGTAACCTACATCTGTTCGCTTCCTGTACCTCCCTTGTACAATTCAGAGGAATATTTGTATCAGCTATTTTGTACATGCAAGTTTTTTAGTAGTTTAATTCTAGAAAACACATTTTTAAAATAGGATGGAATCCCACCATGTCTTTGTTTCTCTTTTTTAATTGTATTAATGGTGTTGTCTCAATACAGGGATTGATAGCTCTGTTAAAGATCTTGCAAAAACAAGTCATTTTGCAATATGTGTCCATTAACAGTGTCCTACCTATTCCTGTTTCTGACAACACCATCACCCTTGAGCCACTCTTGACAATTGTGAAGAACAAATGTCTGTTAGAAACCACATTTCCACATTTTTTTTTATAATAGGACATGTAGTCTAGCTGCATTTCACAGCAAAGTGCCACCAAAAATTCAAAACATGACCCTTGAGCCACTTTTGACATTTGTGAAGAAAACAATTTTTTTAGAAACATTTTTTAGAATAGGACCTGTAGTATTGCTGCATTTCAAACAAATGCCCCCAAAAATTTTCTAAAAATGACTTCTCAGCCCTGTTAAAAATTTGGGAGGGAGAAATGCCACTTAAAAGCCACATTTCTGTTCCAAAGGCCAAAAATTTAAGCGTATCTCACAGAACATGACCTCAAAACCTTTTGACAATGCAAAAAATTCTAAAGAAAAGTGATAAAGGGAAATACGGTTTTTGTCATAAAACCCTTGGTGTTTTTTACAGTCTCCACACCGCAAAACCAAAAAAAAAGACTTTTGGGAACTGAAAAAAAAATTGCATAAAAAATTTAAAATTTTAAAAAAAAAAGTTTTCAAGAGCCCATTTCGTTTGAAAGGAATTTGAAAAAACCCGGCAACAAATGGGTGACCTGGGAAATGGGGCCAACACAAAAAGGATCCTGCCTGATTCATCTTGATAAAGTCAAACGATGAAATTTATCTTGGAAACCCGGATGCTTTGTCTGTAATGACTCCCCCCCAGTGTCTGAAGTCCGCTCAATAACCTGGCTGTGGGCAGGACATACCTCTATGGCGGGCAAGGGAGCTGGGGCCATTCACCCTTTTTGGTTCCCAAAGTCAATGGTCCGGAACACATACAAAAACATGGGTGTTGAACCAATGCGTGCACCTGATCTTAACTGGTCGTGTGTTGTATGTGTGCCCGCATTGCAGCGTTGCTGGGGGTAAATAAATTCCCAAGTCACCCATTGGCTTCTGCCACCTTCCTGCTGCTGCTGGGGGTATTCCCACTTATTGCTGTGACGTAGGGTTGTTCCCCGTAATTTGAAAAAACGTGAAGCAACGCACAGATTCCCCATTTAAAAATCAATCAGCAAAGGTTCCATTTCCTGCTTTTTTACTCTCTATTTGGGTGGGGGAGAAAGTGCTGAGTTTTGTTTTGTCCCGGGATAGGGGGTGGCCCCCCAGAAACTTTTTTTCTTTTTGAGGCCCTTTAAAAGCGAGGATCATGTTGGAGGAAATGGAGCACCAAGACCATGTAAAGAAGGGACCTTGTTTTTCCCAACCCCCTCTGGGTAGGGGCACAGCAAATATTTCCTCACTACCTCCCCCCTCAAATTCGCCCCAAAACCTCTTTCCAAGGCAGGGCGTGGGTAACGTCGGTGTCTAGGAATACCTCCCCCCCTCCCCGCTTCCTCCGGCACGCTTCACACAGCCCTGACTTCCCAATGAGACCCCGAGAGCTGAGGCCCTCTTGCACCCCCTGGCCCCCAAACCACGCCTAATAAACCGATAAAATTTAAACTGCCGCCTCGTGGTTTCGAGGGAAAAAAGGGCTCCGTGTCCGCTCTGGGGCCGTTCCTCTCCTGTCCTGGTGGGACCTGAGTTTCAGAGTGCCAACGTCGTTCAGAACTAAGTCACCCAAAATTGGTCAGGACAAGGGCATTGCCCCGCACTGCCATTTGGTGGCTTCTTCAAAATGGCAAGGATGGTGCAGAGCTCTTTCACCCCGCTCCACTTCGGGGGGTCAACACCCCCAGGTCCGCACCCCTGCTTCGCCGTTTCACTTCGACTCGTAATGGCATTTGCGTTGGAGCAGTGGATGTGGGAATTTCCCGTGTTGCCAGTCAAAGAAGGTTGAGGGGAGGGCCCGGGACCTGCAACGCAGCCAGGCAGGACAAAGCAGGGTGCGAACGGGGGAAGTGCGAACTCAGACCTAGCCTTCCTAGCAGGCAGTCCCCAAACCCCCGGACGCTTTAGAAATTTTGGACGACGAGGGGTTTTTGACAGTCCAGGGAAGGGAGTGCTCCAGCCTACGATCTTAAGGGGGCCAGCAGATTTTAACGTTATCGCCACCACCTTGCCCCCGGGACAAGGTTTTTAGTCACCCAGCCAGCACTCGGTCTCGTTGCGGGAGCCGGGCCACCCCGCTCCTGACCTGTGTGTGGAGGTCTCCAAAACAGATTTTTTCAACAAAGCTGGTTTCTTGGGCAGTGATGCCCCAGAGGACCTTGGGGGAAAGAGCCCGCCCCACCCTGCGGTTTGAAAAGGCGTGCACCGAGCCTGAGAGCATCTCACCACCAGAGCACCCCCCAGTCACCCAGTGACTGCAAAGAAATATAGGGCCTTGGGCCGTGCTTACTGTCCATGTCCGGGGGTGAAATGGGGTTTTTTCCGGACACAGATCAGAAAACACCTTGAAATTTTAGATGCCGTTGTGGCCAGGCAGGGACGGCTTTTTTTGGCAAAAAAGCGCCTACCGGCATCTGGTATTGGGGGCAGGCAAGGGCCATGACGTGCCCACCATCTGTGTCCACCCGACGGGAAAAGGGAAATTTTCAAGGCCAAAAGCCTGGCAATGCCTCATTCAGGCTTTTTTCTTTGGGGTGGTTTGGGTTAAAGGTTTTTTTTCTCTCCCAAAAACCCGGAAACAAAGGCTGGCTGCTAGACTGGCCGCGTACGGCGTGCAGGTCGTCAAACTGGCGGAAGGGAAGGGGGGAGTGGGTCTCTTTGGGGTGTGCTGGTGGGACTCGGTCGACGGTTGGGGCTGAAACGGAGGCTTATCCCCGATCATAAATCAGAGACATGGGCAGTGGGGGGAACGCTTTGGGGGTGGGGGGAAAAAAGGTGGGGGAGACAAAGGGGGTTTACATGGTTTTGGGAACCCGGGCATCGTGTGGGCCTTTTTTTTCCAAGTGTTGCCTCCATTTCAAATCACATTCGCTGCATGTGACTGAAGTTGGTGGTGGTTAAACACCTAAGATTCTTGCCCCAAATGATGCTTTACGGCAAGGCGGGATAGACATCGCTGGGTAATCAAGGCTTTCTCAAAAAAGGGGCCCAGGGTTGAGAGGTCCTGACCTTTTTTGACGGCGTAACGGGAGCGGGGTTTGCGTGACCAGGCTGGCGGAATCATATCAGCGGACTTTCTGCACCGCCCCTCCCTTTTTTTTGGCGGGGGCCCGATTGCACTACCCCTCGTTTTCCTCCCCCGTCCAGGGAAAGCGCCCAAGCAAATTCTGTGGGGAAAAGATCACGAGGATTTCCCAATGTCGTCATCACATCTAACAGTGACTTGTCGTCCGAATTCTCATCCAGGAGCTGCGGGGCCAAACAAGAGGGACTGCAAGGCGTTTGCCGAAAGCCCGGGATTTTTTGGGGCCCATTTACCCGGCTTTTTTCTCCCCTCTATGATCATAACTGGGGGTCAAACAACAAAATCCTTCTTTTGGGGCCCCTGAGATTCACAGGGCCCTGACCCAGCGTGACAGGCCTGACGGTCCGCAACTGACGAAACCGCTGGCAGCGTTTTCCGGGGAGCACTGGAAAGGGGCACCTTTTTCCTCTACCTCTACCCCCATGTCCACCCCCCTCTTTGCTCGCTTACCCTGATTTCCCCCATTTTCACAAAAAAAAAAATTTTGATAAAAGGTTGGAACATTTGGAAAGTCTCTTATTAAAAGACAGCAAATAAAGCTATTCTCAAACCCCCAATTTTCCACACCAAACCCGGATTAAAAATAAAATTTTTTCAGCGAATTCTTTAAAATTCGGCTGGGGGAAAAACCCGTAAGACAAAATCAACAGGTTTTTCCTTCATCCCAGGTTTTACAACTGCCCATAGCTGGAAATGAAGTTTTCAACAAAAAAAACATACAAGGGCGCTTTTGCGAAAAAATGAGATTCCGACCCAAAATAAAACTTTTCAAAAGTTAGGGGAGAGAAATTGTGTTTTTTGCAGCAAGACAAAGGGAAAAACAGTTCTAGAAAATTTTTCTATCAATTGTCGTAAACGGGCATTTAAAAAAAACTGGGCCCCGCACCAGGGCAAAACGCTTTTTAAAAAACTATTGGGATAACAAACGGAATTTTTTGCCCCCTATCAAATACACCGGCGGTACTCAAAATTGCTAAAACAAATTTTAAGTGAAAGGGTGCCTCATGAAAAAAGCTGGACTCGCCAAAGTGAAAATGAACACCTATTAAAATGTATTTTGGTAATAAAGGTATTTTTTGCACCTATCAAAACACCGGTGGTGACCAAAAAAAAGGAATGGATTTATGTAATAACCCCCCCTTTGAAAAATTAGTGAAACAATGACTCCCAACCCACCCATGCCCTTTGAAGCACTGTACTGTATGGGACACAAAATGTGCCCTTAAAAAAAACAATAAGCGGGTGATTTTGGGGGAAAAAAAATTTTAAACATCGCAATTTTTGTTTGGGGTCACTCGCAGCCCCCTGACATTCCAGGAGAGCAGGTTTCTACCCGCCTTTCTACCATCCTGTGTCCATTAAGTGCCCAAGAAAATTAAACGTCAAGAGAGGATGGAAGCCGTGACCTCCAACAAAGAAAGCAAGAGCATTCGGAGACAGAAAAACCCTCCCCCCCCAGAAAAAAAAATGTAAACCCACAACTGTAAAAAAGTACAAAATACGGAAATTAAAAATGTGCAAAATTTTGTAAACGCCCAAAAAATGGGTCAACCTCCATACGACAAAATGAAGGCAACATTTAACTGCAAGAATAAGACTAACAGTTCTTCTCCAACCCCCACTCCCCTAAAATGTTTTTTTAATATGAAAACATAGAACCGGGTTGGAGGGACAAAAAAAATAAAGAAAGGGAAATCAAGAGGGGAAGTGAAAAAATGGTACAGTGGTGATCACTTATCTCTCCCAAACCCCTTGGAAGCTGCGTTTTGTTGGAGGATTCTTCTGGTCAATCCACTGCAAGCGTCCTTGGGGTTTCAAAAAAATGCGTAGAGTTTTTAAAGCCACCATCGTTTGGGTGGGAATGCATGGCGTATTGCACCCGAAGGCCCCCGGGCCGCCTCTTGACTCCGGAACTGCCTCTTCTTTTTTGAACCCTGTGAAAAATCCGGATAGAGGAGAAACCACAGCCGCCACCCTAACGTCCTGCTGAAGACGCGCTTTGCGCAGTATAGTGTGTCTTCTTTAAAAAGTGCAGCACTTAAACCCCACTGATTAGGGGGGCCCCCTGGGGTAAAGGGGGGCCCTTGGGACCCGTGCGCCTTTTCAACTGCAAACATAGAAGTAAAAAGGGGTCCTTTCCAAAGATTTATGGGCCCCCGGTCCCCAAAGAACTTGAGGGGGTTGGGGGCCCCCCCCCTTTTTTTTTGGGCACTCCCCAATGGCCCCTTTTTTCTCGGGAACGATTGTCCAGGTATAGTCTTGGCGAGTAGGCCTTGATCACCTGAGAACGACTCACAGTCCCCCTGCAAAGGGTTGAATTTATCCTCCAAATTATTGATTCTGGGTTTCAGCAACTTTACCCGCTCAGCATTAAACTCTGCATACAGCCGTAAGTTTATATCCCTTTTAAAACCACAACTTGGAGCAGGGGGGATAAACAGTATGGGATTGGGAAAACTTGAAGCACATCCCCCCAGTGTAGGCCCTCTTATCTTGCTGTGTTGTAAACTAGGATGACCGTGTATTTGTTTTTTGGTCTGCTCCTGTATGCATGCTGCTGGCACTTTTCTCTTCCGTCTCCCTTTATTGTCTTCACGCTACTGCTTTTATTCCAAACCCCCGCGTTGCTTATGGGAGACTCTATCCCAAGAAGAGGGGGAAGGGTTAGGGCATATTTGGGGTAATTTACCGTGTCCCATGCGGGACCTCTGCTTGCTTTTCCCGCACTTTGCAGTGCCACGTGTCCCTGGCCCTTTGTTCAGCTCCACTTTTGCGTTCCTTTTGCGGCGAGTCAAAAGCAAACCCCAGGTTGGAAAGTGACCAGAATACTCCGGGGGGTAGAGAAACGCTCTGCTTGCCCACGGAGTTTGTAAGTCCTATGCCTGCTCCAACACAGGATTTACAGGAGCAAGTGCTGGAACTCCTCTCAGAAGCTGCTGCTCAGCTTGCCAGTCAGGCTCCGCCCCCTTAACATTTAGTTTAATCTAAGATTTATATTAGACTTTTTTTTTTTTTCAAAATCTTTTTATTGGTTTACAAGTTTAATCAAACAATTGTAACAGAGGGGTGGGGGGGGGGAGGATGGGGAGGAAGGGAAGGGAAGAGGGTAAGGATTTGTATGAGAGGCATGGAATATTAGAATATGATTTGAAACAATATCTACGATGTCCAGGTGCTCGAATTCTTGAGAGAGCTTAAACTAATCTTTGATCTCAGATAGAAACACTAAAGTCCTGGTAAAAATTTTAGCGTTAGAGGTGGATCCTTAGGTGTTGGTTCCAGATGAGGATCGTGCAGTTCCCCTCGTGAGTTGTCCACCCTGTGCAGAGGTTTAAGGCCGGCGTTCAAATTGTCGTTTGGTCCGGGTTGATGCTTGGAGAACAGGTTGCTCGCCTGAAGACATAGAGGCTAGTGCTGCTTTTTGTTGCGCTTACTAATGATGTGGAGAAAGTCACCCAGCCCTCCAAGGTCACGGGTGTAGTATGGTGGGATTTAGTCGATTCCGAACCGAGTTATCGAAATCATGATGTCAGTATTGGTGTTTAGCGTAAGTCTTTTAGTTTTGGTTCGCTTTAGAAGCCATAAGGTCTTTGCTTTAGGTTTCTATTTAACTTTGAGACCTGAGGTTAGCGTTCCATATTCTGACATAGGTCATGGCATTGCAATTAACATAGATTTTTGTTATGCTTGTTTCAAGTAATCATTAATAAACATTTCTAGAGAGGGGAAGTGGGGTACAGGATAGAAGGGGGGGACAAAGAACCAGAGACACGTGGAACCACCCTCACCCATGTGTTGAAATTTAGGATTCACCTTGTGGAGTCGGGGCACAGAGATTTAAAAGCAACGTTCAGGAGTACCTCAGAGCGTTTGTCCTAGGTACCAGGTTGTGGTGCGGAAGCATGATCTTATGCGCGATTGTATATGGTTTGGGAGTATATCGATTATGGGTTGCCACGTTAGGAAGAATTTCTCTATCCTGTTTTCTTTCTGGAGGGAGGCCTCCACCCATTCCATACGTAGTAAATATGTTAATTTGTCTAAGAAAATTCGTAGTGAGGGGGTATTGGGACCTATCCAGGTCTGGATAATAGTTTTCCTTGCTGATGCCGATATGTAGAAAATTAATTGGTTAGTATGTCATGGGAGTTGTCGATCTGTGTCTCGCAGTATGCCAAAGATGGCCCATTCCAGAGTTATAGGTGTAGAGCGAGTAGTGTGTGTGGCTAGGAATCTTTGAATGCGACTCCAGAATGTCTGACTGACTGGACCCACCCAAAAGCAGTGGTATAGACTGGCCGTGCCCTCCCCGCACCTAGAGCAGGATGGTGATGTGCAGCCCCCCATGAGATAGTTACGGCTAGGGGAAAGATATCCTCGATGTAGTGTCTTGAGGGCCATCTCCCAGTAGGGGACACTGGCAATGCTTTTGGATGCCCTTAACGTGGCTCCAACATCTCCTCCACCGTTATTTGTGGTAAATCCTCCCTCCACCGCACCAGACCGCTCCCCCTAGTCTCGTATTGGAGTGGTAGATTAAGAGCTTTATAAAAACCTGAGATATATCCTCGGGTTCCCTGCGCACCAATCAGCTTTCCCAGCAAGCTGTCACTCCATTCAAGATCACTGAATTGTCGGACTACTTTGATTGTATAGCTCTGGAGTTGTAGAAAGTGAAAGATGTGAGTCGCGATAAAGTTAAACTTAGTGCAGGCTTGATTGAAAATGAGAGATGTTTTCCTTTGGGGATCTACCAAGTCGCCCACCGTTCTGAGACCTCTGGAGTGCCACCGCCGGAAGATGGGGTGGGGTTTACCCATTTGAAAGCCAGGGTTGTCTATGAACGATAGGCCCAACGAGGCCTCCTCCGATAGCCCAAGTCTGCGGCGTACTAGGCGCCATGTCTTCCAAGAGGTCAAAAGTAAAGGGTTAAGTTTGACCTCTGATGGGAGGTCGTGGAATGAGAGATGCAAGAGATTGGTCAGGCGGATGCCTGGGCAAAAACTTGCTTCGAGTTCTATGGGCGTATACGTTTGGTTTCCAGTAAACCAGTCCCTTATTATGCATAAATTAGCTGAGATATTGTAAGATTTAATGTTTGGAAAATTGATACCTCCCTTAGATTTTTGTTGTTGAAGAGTGTTAAAAGGGAGTCTTGCTCTTTTACCCCGCCAAATAAAGGTTCTGAACTGTTTGTTGATTAGTTTTTCTTTTTTTGGTCCAGGGGTGTCGCTAGGCAGTAATGTTCGGGGCACAAGCCCCGAATAGCCCTGCCTGTGCCCCGAACCTCAGATCGTCGGCAGCTGCTATGTGCCTGCAGAGCTGACTATCTGTATGTGTCTCCCCTGGACGCACATGCAGCTCAGGGTTGTAAGTAAGATCCTGCGGGGAGGCAGGGAGACTGCCCGGGATGTCGGGCGCTTAGGAGGGGGAGGGGGGCGGCTGCTCACTCAGTGAAGTTCCTGACTCTGTGCCCTGCAGCCACGTCCAGCACAAGAGTCAGGAAGTTCAGCCTCATACAGCGAGTGAGAGGCTCCGCCCCTGTCGTGCTCAGCTCCGCCCCCTGTCTTGCTACCGGGTCCCACACCATATCCTGCCTGCGGGTAGAGTGATTTCATTATGGAGTCAACAGAAGCTTCCACAGGTGCCCGTATCATGAAGGTCTCAAGTGAGTGAGTAGCCTCACTGTAGAGACCAATGCTAGATAGTATAATAGTGAAACAACATGAATGTGAACTAAATGTATAAATGTCTGTGCATGTATACATGTGTATGTGTCTATACATGTGTGTGTATGTGTATACATATGTGTATGTGTATGTCTATACATGTGTGTGTATGTCTATACATGTGTGTGTATGTGTCTATACATGTGTGTGTGTATGTCTATACATGTATGTGTATACATGTATGTGTGTATGTACGTGTGTGTATATGTATGTATGCAAATGTGTATGTACACAAATATCACAATATCACCTCATTCACGTGACTAAAACATAATCCTGCCTGTTTGTCCCTTACACATGTAAACTACAACCTGAAGATGAATTATATTTGAATAGAATTTTTATACCTGTCATTTGTCAGGGGTGCCTATGTTTTTAGCTGCTGCAGTCAGGCTAAGGCTAGGTTCACACGGCGTAACTGCAGGGTACATTTTGCGGTGTATTTGCACATCAATACACCCAACATGTGCCCCACAATTATGGTAATCCATTGCTCTCATAGAGAACTATGAATTATGTCTGTTTCCTCCCATACAATACGATCGTATTGTACACCTAGGGAAAACCGCTGATGATTGTAGTGAATGGAGCAGGTCCCCCTGAACAACGCGCACTTCCAAAATGCACAGCCTACTGAGGCGTGTAGAGTACATGCGGCAATACACCATGTGAACATGGCCTAAGGGTATGTTCACACAGCGTACCTGTGCGCACCGCTATACGGCCACCTCCCATCCACTTTCACTTCTCCCCCTGAAAGAAGTGGCCTGTCACTTATTTTTACGGGCGGGTTCTGTGTTCCAGGGAAAACAACCAGTAACCAGAGCCCTCACCGCTATGATTTTACCGTCTTTGTGGGACGCACTTTGGACGCATTACAGCAGTTATGCCCCAAAAATACACTGTGTATGTTCACACCACGTAATGTCGGTCTGTAGTTCGGCGTGTAATTGCGCTTCAATACGCCCGACATACGGGCCGACATTATGGTAATTCATTGCTCTCGCTGAGAGCTATGATTACCTGTTCTGGGGAGAATAAATATCAGAGGGACGCGCTGGCTATAGTTTTTACTCTGTAAAAATACATGCTGCAGTTCACAATGTGGCGTGAAAAATGCTGTGTGAACTCTGCCCTACTGAGCAAAACTTAACACAAAGGGCCCGGGCCCCGAGTGTTTTGGGACCCTAGCAACGCCCCTGTTTTGGTCTAAGGGACAAGGGGAGAATCCGGAATAGATACAGTAATTTGGGAAAAAGAATGAATGTAACGAGGTTGACTCTGCCAATGAACGAAAGCGTGAATCCTGACCACATATTCAAGCTGTTACTTAAAAATGTCATGAAGTTGTTAAGATTTGTCGAGTACAGTTTAGCCGCATCTCTTGTGATTTAAACTCCCAAATATGTTAGGGAATGTGTCTGCCAATGCAGTGGGTAGCTAGTTATCCAAAGTGGGCGGGGGGGGGCCTGTCAACAATAAGGCTTCAGACTTGTCCAGGTTTACTTTAAATCCCATGAGCTCTCCCTTCACCTCGATCTCCCTCAACACGTCTCGTAGGCACACCTGTGGTCTAGATATAAAGAGTAGCAGTTCATCGGCAAAAGCCGAGACCTTGATTTCTATGTTTCCTATTGTAATGCCTCGGAACCCATCCCAGGCCTGGATGTACCGCAGAAAAGGATCTAGAGCAAGGTCGAAGAGCAAGGGTGAAAGAGGACACCCCTGTCTTGCCCCCCGTGCCAGAGGAATTGGGAGGGAGTTGATGTTGTTAATCGTTAGGAATGTGGTTGTTTGGGATTGGAGAAGATGCAGAAAGCCCAGCAAGGTAGTTCCGAAGTTTCGAGCCCGTAGTGAGGTATTTAGGAATTGCCAAGAGACGGAATCAAATGCTTTCTCAGCATCTAAGCTGAGAAGCATAGTAGTGGGGTGCTTATTGATGAGTGCGGGGAAAAAAAAAAAAAAAACAAAAAAAAAAAAAAAAAAAAAAAAAAAAAAAAAAAAAAATTTAAAAAAAAAAAGGGGGGGGGTTTTTTTTCCCTTGGTTTTTGGGGGGGGGTTTTTTGGGGGGAAAAAAAAAAAAAAGGGGGGGGGGGAAAAAAATTGGGGGGGGGGGGGAAAAAAACCCAAAACCCCCCTTTAAAAAAACCCCCAAAAAAGGGCCCCCCCCCCCCCGGGGGGGCCCCCCTTTTTTAAAAAAAAAGGGGGGGGGGGGAAAAAGGGGGCCCCCCAAAAATTGAAAATTTTTGGAAAAAAAACCCCCCCCCCTTTTTAAAAAAACCCCAAAAAAAATTTTTTTTTTCCCAAAAAGTTTCCGGTTTTTTTTAAAAAATTTTAAAATTTTTCCCCGGGGGGGTTTTCCCCGGTTCCCCCCCCTTTTTCCCCCCCCCCCCCCCCTTTTTTTTTAAATCCCAAAACCCCCCCGGCCCCCCCCCCCCTTTTGGGGGGGGAAAAAAAAGGGGAAAAAAAAAAAATTTTTTTTTTTTTTTTGGGAAAGGGGGGCCGGGAAAAATTTTGGGGGGGAAAGGTTTTGGGGGGAAAAAAAAAAAAAAACCCCCCCCCAAAGGGGGGGGGGGGGGTTTTTTTTTTTTTTTTTTTTTTTAAAAAGGGGGGGGGTTTTTTTTTTTGGGGTTTAAAAAAAGGGGGGGTTTTTTTTTGGGGAAAAAGGTTTAAAAGGGGGTTTTTTTCCCCCAAAGGGGTTTCCCCCCTTTTTTTTCCCATTTTTTTTTTTAAAAAGGGTTGGGGGGGAATTTTTTTTAAAATTTATTTTTGCCCCCCCCTTTATTTTTTTTTTTTAAAAAAAAAAATTTTTTTTTTTCCCCCCCCCCCGGGGGGTTTTTTTTTTTTCCCTTCTTTTTTTTGGGGGTTTTGGGGGGGCCCAAAAAAAAGGGGTTTTTTTGGGGGGGGAAAATTTCCCCGGGGGGGGGGCCTTTTTGGGGAAAAAAAGGGGGGGGGGTTTTTTGGGGGGGGGGGGGGAAAAGGGCCCCTTTCCCCCAAAAGGGGGGGGGTTTAAAAAAAAAATTTTTTTTGGGCCCCCAAAAATTTTTTTTAATTTAATTTTTTTTTTTGGGGGGAAAAATTTTTTTTTTTTAAAAAAAAAATTTTTTCCCCCCCGGGGGGAAAAAAATTTTCCCCCCCCCCCCCAAAAAATTTTTTTTTTTTTTGGAAAGGGTTTTGGGGGGGGTTTTTTTTTAAAAATTTTTTTCCCGGGGGGGGAAAAGGGGGGGGGGGGGGGCCCCCTTTTGGGGGGTTTTTTTTTTTTGGGGGAAAGGGGGGAAAAAAAAAATTTAATGACCCCGGGGTTTAAAAAAACCCCCCGGGGGGGGTTTTTAAAAATTTTCCCAAAAATTTTAATATGAATTAAAAAAAACCTTAAGGGGGGCCCCAAAAAATTTTTTTTTTTTTTAGCTAAAAAAAAAAAAAAAACCCCCTTTTTTTTTTGGGTTTTTTTTTTGGGGGAAAAGGGGAAAAAAGGGGGGGGGGGGGGGGCCCCCGGGGCCCCCCTTTTTAAAGGGGTTCCCCCCCCCTTAAAAAAAAAATTTTTTGGGGAAAAAGGGGGGGTTTTTTCCCCCCGGGGGGGAAACCCCCCCCCCCAAAAAAAAATTTTAAAATTTTCCTCTAGTTATTAAAAAAAGGGGGAAAAAAAAGGGGTGTGGGGGGGGGGGGGGCGCAAATATATTCAAAAATTGTATTTATGGAAAATTTATTCGAAGTGATAAAGTATAGAAACTTCCCTCCGGGGCTGAAAACTCTTCGAGTATTTGAAATTTTAAGGGGGGTATTAAAGAATGGGGACCCCTCGTCTTAAATGGAGTTTTTCGCCGGATGCATTTTGCTATCAAAGGGGGCCCCTAAAATTTTCTCCCCCTCTCCTTCCCCCTAGTGAGTCCCCCTGGGAAGAATGTAATTTCAGGGGTAAACCCTTTCAAGTGGGGTCACCGTTTGCGCTTTAGGGGGGCTTAAAGGGCCCGCCCCACTTCCCCAAAAAATATTGCATTGTAAACTAATGTGGGTGATGTCCAGGTTTTTGGGTGCCCTGTGGATTTAAAAAACCCACCCCACTTCTTGGGGCTCTGCTGCAGATTAAGTTTCTAAAGAGGAAACCAGGCCCGCCTTCCCACCCCCAGGTTCTAACCGGCAATTTAGTAAGGGGGAGGTGGGGCCCCGTGGCTCCGGGAAGGGTGGGGGGGGGGGGGGGGGGCCCTACTGAAACACAAAAAAAAAAGTAAAAAACAAAAATAAAAAAACTATCATTACAGCCTGAAAGCAAAAAGTTAAACATCTTGAAAGCTAACAAAGGAAAGAAAAGCACTGAAGCATTTTTAAGGGCAAATTTAAAGCTATGAAATGAACCCTTCTAGGTTGTGCAGTGATGTCAAACCCCCTCTTTTGCTTGATGGTCTTGGGGAGACGTGCCCCCGCCAGGGTTGAAACCCTATAGTAGGTTGTAAAAGTCCTTCTACCCGTTACCCCCACCCTTGGGGTGGATACAACCGGAATTTAATGCGGTTGTCGAGCAAAGGGATTTTTTCAAATTGCGAGAATAAATTTCCCCCTTCATTGTGACTGTTTTCCGAGAAATCCCCGGGAAGGGCAAGGATCTTATGCCCCTTAACTTTAATTTTTGTTTTTGACAACCCACCCAAATCTGTTCTTTCATCACAAAGTGTAAAAATTTCGCAATGGTGGGGCGTGGGTTGTCTCCTGCTAGTATAGCACCCATGCGATGAACTCCCTCTGTTAGCGGCAGTATTTGGGGTAGCTTGAGACCCAAAGCAGTCGGAATATCGTGGGCGACAAAGTGTTCGAGGCTTTCCCCTTTGAAGGTTTCTGGGATTCCAATAAAATGCAGGTTGCTCCCGTTTTCTAATTAGTCAATCTTTTCTTGCATCAGTTTGATTTGTTGGTCATGGTGTGCGGCGTCTTGCTGTAGCTGCAGTTGTTCCGATTCGCAGGTTGTCGTTCTTGTTTCTATTTCGCTTATTCTCTGTGAGTTATTGGATATTTGGGCTAAAGCTGTTTACTGAGGATTGGAACAAGTCCAGTCTTTTGTCTATCAGGGGCATTATGATAGCAGAGACTGCTTGAGCTATCGCGGCTATATGCTGTTGATCCAGGATAGATGGCCCTGCTGGGCTAGAAGGTGATGGCCAGTGATCTGTTGTTTTTCCATTCTCTGGTTGTGCGGCCATAGTCGGTGTTTGTGGGGAGGCAGGACCTGTCTCCTGCGGAGTTGGAAGTCCTTTGGTTTTAGAACGTAAGTTAATGGAGGAGGATGCCCTTCTGCGGGAGGAAGGGGTATTGTGCGGTTGCTGCCTTTTCTGGTTGTTAGGAGCGCCCGATATAAGGAATATTTTCATAGCCGCCAAGGCACGATGGAGAGAATTCTGGTATTGATTGTGAATGGATGACCTGTAAGATAGTCTTGAATCACATAATATGGGGTCTAGTAAGGTAGGGCTTCAGTGCTTTCTAAAAACAGGTTTCTAACGGTGGTGTGTCATCATTGATCGGTGGATCACAGCCAGGTACCACGTAGTGTTTCCTCTTATTTTTCCAGACTGATTTGTGCGGGAGAGGGCTCTCCGTGGTATGCAACGAGGGCCTCTGTGACAGCAAGGGTCTGCGGCAAATCTATTAGGATGGAGATTAGATTGGGAAGCCTCTGAATATGCAGGAGTCTATTAAGGTTTATTGAGCGTCAGCTATCCTTTAGTCCGCTTGTCCTGTGTTTGATTAGAGATAGCTTGTCGGGGCTGTGGGGGTGGGGGGAAGGGGACCTGCCCTTCAAATATATATGTAAAGCCCACTGTATTAGATTGCTTTTGCAATGCGTGTTTCAGATGCAGTTTCAGTGCAGTTGATTGTTAGACCAGTAGGTGGCAGTGCTGTATTGCAGACGGAGCTTAGTGCTGTTGCATGCGGAGGGAGCTTTATCTAAGCTCTTGCTTTAGCATTGCTGAGGCTGGTTGTGTAATCAGTTCATATGGTATTGGGGACGTCACGCTTATTTTATTGTTTTTTCTGGCGCATTCAAGTTTTTTTTTTGTTTTTTT